>OZ004684.1:6435882-6594889 GCA_963924505.1 Agonopterix alstromeriana
G
Source organism: Agonopterix alstromeriana (assembly GCA_963924505.1). Taxonomy (NCBI): domain Eukaryota; kingdom Metazoa; phylum Arthropoda; class Insecta; order Lepidoptera; family Depressariidae; genus Agonopterix; species Agonopterix alstromeriana. The sequence goes on from OZ004684.1 coordinate 6,435,884, forward strand.
CCAAGATAACATTACATCCTCCAACTTCTCTCGCATCACGGGTTCATCACCTCCATTCTCAGGTCCTCGTTCCGTACACACTCCATCATAATATGAAAACTATCTTCGATAACATCACATTCAAATAATACTCTTGTTAGAATAAATTTAATATGGTAACATCAAATGTATGTGGTGCCATCTGTTGTGTACAAAGTGTTATATTTTGTCTGTGCTACATCTGTACTCTATGCTTTATTAGAAAAGAATAAATCTTCCGGTCATCCGTTTTTTCAAACCAACGTGTCGTTTTATTAGGTTATGGGCCCAGTTTAATTTTCCCAATAGCTAGAATAATACAGTCAGTGCAAGTTTTTAGATATCGTAGTTAAAAGGATTGTTTCCATTCGGAACGAGCAAAGTTACGAGTTTACGACTGGAAATGGCTTCGAACTCTTTTGTGACCAACGTTCCCAAGCTGAAGGGGCGTGAAAACTATCACGAATGGGCGTTTGCAGCGGAGAATTTGCTAGTCCTGGAGGGCATGTCAAGCTGTATAAAGCAAGAAAGCCCAGCAGAAGCAGCCGCAGAAGATGCAAAAGCAAAAGCTAAGTTAATCCTAACGATTGATCCTTCACTATACGTTCACATCAAGGAAGCTACAAGCACGTGCAACCTATGGAAAAAATTGCAGACAATGTTCGATGATTCTGGATTTTCTCGCAGAATTACTTTATTGCGTAATTTGATATCAGTACGTCTCGATAGTTGTGATTCGATGACTAATTACGTCACGCAAATTATTGAAACGGGCCAGAAATTATCAGGAACAGGATTTTCCGTGAACGACGAGTGGATTGGCTGTTTAATGTTGGCAGGTCTACCTGAAAAATACTTTCCTATGATTATGGCGATCGAGCATTCGGGAATCGCCATTACGGCGGATGTTGTGAAGACAAAGCTAATTGACTTGGCAGGTAATGATTCCGAAGCCGGAAGTGCATTTTTGAGCAGAGGGCAGCAGCAGCGCACTCGTCAGCAATATTCTAATGTTGGCGGCCATGGTAAAAATGACAAGTCAAGTCATCATGGCGGCGACAGTGGGTTGTCTATGACCGGCAGAAACGTAAACAAGTCTGATAAAACGAATGTGAAATGTTTTCGTTGCAAGCAGTTTGGACATTATATATCTCAGTGTAAACAAAATAATCAGCAGCAGCAACCAATAAAGAAGACAAATGCATTTTCCGCAGTGTTCCTGAGTGGAAATTATAGTAAACAAGATTTTTACTTGGACAGCGGCGCGAGCGTTCATATGGCGACGCAGGTAAACATGGTACAGAATGCATCTTTCTCGCCGAGTGTCAAGGAGATTATAGCAGCAAATCAAAGTGCTATGCCAGTGTTGTGCTCGGGTGATGTGGATATCATGACCGTCACTCCAGATTGCAAGTATGAGGTTACTTTGAAAGACGTTTTGTGTGTACCTAACCTCACCACAAACTTGATATCAGTGAGTCAGCTTATCAAGAACGGCAATAGAGTGGAGTTTAAGAAACAGTGTTGCAATGTTTACAACAGAGAGATCAGTTTGGTGGCTGTGGCACAGCAGATAGACGGTGTTTATAAGTTGGCAGTGGAACGTAAACAATGTTTGTTTACACCTCCTTCTTCAGCAGCAAGCAGTGAAGTATGGCATAGGAGATTGGGCCACTTGAACATGAACGATCTGAATAAAATGAAAGATGGTGCCGTCACAGGAATATCGTACACGGATAAGTCAGTGATCAAGAAGAATACATGCAAAATTTGTTGCGAAGGGAAGCAGTCGCGTTTACCATTTGGTCATACAGGAACAAGGAGCAGCGAGACGCTTGATACTATTCACGCTGATGTCTGCGGCCCAATGGAGTCAAATTCGATTGGCGGAGCAAGGTATTTCCTTATATTTGTTGATGACTATACCCGTATGGTTTTCGTTTACTTTCTAAAAGCTAAAAGTGAGGTATTCCAGTACTTTAAAGAATTTAAGTCAATAGTAGAAACCCAGCAAAGCAGAAAAATTAAAATATTCAGGACAGATAATGGCTTAGAGTTCTGTAGCAATGAGTTTGAGAATTATTTGAAGAATGCAGGCATTGTACACCAAAAGACCAATGCCTACACTCCCGAGCAGAACGGGATGAGTGAACGCATTAATAGAACCATTGTTGAGCGAGCACGTTGTTTATTATTCGATGCAGGACTAGACAAGAAATTTTGGGCAGAGGCAACAAACACCGCTGTCTATCTCAGAAATAGGTCTGTCGCATCAGGTTTAAATAATAAAACTCCATATGAGCTCTGGACGAATACAAAACCAGATTTAAGTCATGTCCGAATATTCGGTAGTGATGTAATGGTACATATACCGAAAGAAAAGCGGCTTAAGTGGGATACTAAGTCGAAGAAGCACATTCTAGTTGGATTTGCTGAGAATGTCAAAGGCTACCGAGTCTATGATCCTACGAAGAGATGTATCACAACCAGTAGAGATGTGATTATCCACGAAAACAGTATAATGGATGAGGGTGCAACAGTCTCAGTTGGGGATATTATCCAAGGAAAGGAGTCAGGCAGTAATAGTGAGAACTATGATGAAGAAATAAAAGATGAACATGTTTCAAGTCTTACCGATATGAATATTTCTTCAGAATCAGAGTATCTTAATGCCTTGACTGATTTGGATTCTACATTGCAGCAATCCCAAGAGTTTGAAGAAGATGAACCAGTACCAGATGAATCAGTAGCTAACAAACGAGCGAGGAGGCAGCCAGAGCGTTACGGTTTTAAAACAAAGATACGTACAACGTTAAGTCCAGAAGTCACAAGCGATCCTATCAGCGTCCGAGAAGCTCTGGAGCGTCCGGATAGAGAAGAATGGATTGTGGCTATGAAGGATGAGCTGCAGGCGTTTGAAGAAAACGATGCGTGGATTCAGGTAGACGACTTACCTTCTAATAAAACTCTAGTGCAGTGCAAGTGGGTGTTCAAAAAGAAAGTCAATAGTGATAACAGTGTTCGGTACAGAGCGCGATTAGTAGCTAAAGGCTTTACGCAGAAGCCTGGTATCGACTATGATGACACTTTTTCACCTGTAGTAAGGCATTCTACACTTAAAATGTTATTTGCATTGTCTGTACAATTAAATTTTGATATCACTCATTTAGATGTGAAAACAGCTTTTTTGAATGGCTATCTCAAGGAGGATATTTATATGCATCGCCCAGACATAAATTGTGAAGTTAATAAGAAAAAAGTAATTGTTAAATTAAATAAAGCAATTTATGGGTTAAAACAGTCCTCTAGATCTTGGTATGAGAGAGTTGAGCAATGCTTATGTGAGCTAGGGTTCAAAAAGAGTCTCTTAGAGCCTTGTGTTTTCACAAAAATGAATGATAATGTCAAAATTATTATAGCGTTGTACGTCGACGATTTTTTCATTTACTCAAGTAATAATAGTAAAGAAGAGACTGAAAAATTAATTTCTGTATTAAGTTCTAAATTTAAAATAAAGAATTTAGGACAGGTTCAACAATGCTTAGGCATGAGAGTTAAAATAGATAAAAAATCTAATGTTATTACTTTGGATCAGGAACAATATGTTGAACAGTTGCTAAGTAAATTCAATATGTTAAATTGTAAAGTTGCTAGTACTCCTATGGAATGTAAGTTAGATATTGAGAAGTCTGAAAGTTGTAATAATGAGAATATTCCATATCAGCAGTTAATCGGAAGTCTGATGTATTTATCAGTTCTTACAAGACCAGACATATCTTTTTGTGTTAGTTTTCTTAGTCAATTTAATAAATGTCATACAAATGATCATTGGAATTATGCTAAAAGAATACTTAGATACCTAAAGAAAACTAAACATTATTGTCTGAAGTATGTAAAGGGGACAGCTGAGCTTGTAGGATTTGTTGATGCCGATTGGGCCAGCAATACAATAGATCGTAAATCATATACAGGTTTTTGCTTTGTAATGTCAGGCTCACCTATCTCCTGGGAAAGTAAAAAGCAAAGAACAGTGGCTTTATCGAGCATGGAAGCCGAGTACATGTCGATAGCCGAAGCTTGTAAAGAAGCTATATATTTAAGGTCTTTACTATGTGAACTGACTGGTAACTTAAGTAGCATTCAATTGTATAATGATAGCCAGAGTGCACAGAAGTTGGTGGCAAATCATGTGTGTCATAGAAAAAGTAAACATATTGACATTCGATATCATTTTATCAAGGATGCAGTTTGCAATAAAATTATAAATCTAGAATATTTGCCAACAACTTGTATGCCAGCTGACATACTTACCAAGGCTTTAAATCCCGTCAAGCATTTTAAATGTTTACAGGATATGGGGGTTAGTCAAATAGAGTGTTAAAATGAAATAATGTTAATTTCATAGAAACGTTTTGTTTATTTGATGTAGTTGGGGTGTTAGAATAAATTTAATATGGTAACATCAAATGTATGTGGTGCCATCTGTTGTGTACAAAGTGTTATATTTTGTCTGTGCTACATCTGTACTCTATGCTTTATTAGAAAAGAATAAATCTTCCGGTCATCCGTTTTTTCAAACCAACGTGTCGTTTTATTAACTCTACTACAGGGTGTTAGAGTAAACAGTTGCATTACTTTAAGGAGTGATTGTACCCATGATACTAAACAACTTTCTCAGGAAATAGGCAAACAAATTTTTGGACTTCCCATACTAAATGCAATCAGATGATCAAACGTTATTGGTATCCGAAAGAAAGATGATTCCATGCTTCGGATGGCACGTTAAGCCGTTGGTCCCGGCTACTATCTCTCGCGGTAGTAGTCGTTACATAAAAACCACGCCAGAGGCCGTAAGGCGGTCTGAGGCTTGCCCACTCGATAAGAAGATTGGTATCAAAAGTCAAAATTTTTTTTTGCGAATTTCCTCAAGGCTTCTCAGAGAAAGTTGTTCAGTATCATGGGTACAATCATCCCTTTAAGTAATGCAACTGTTTACCCTAACACTCTGTATATCAATTTTATTCTATAACCAAACATAAAATATGAAGATTTCTACTACCTACCTAAAAACAGTCAGAATGCCGTCTTATTTGGTTACGCCAGTGAAAATAGCGTAGTAGCATATAAAATTAATTCAATTTCGTAACATGAAAAGCATGAAATCACTGTTTCACTACGAACTGAGATCGTTTGCTTCATACATCCAACTTTATGAGGATTCTGGCTTTAAACATAAATTAATTTATTAAACTAAGTATGAAATACTCTGAGAAATTTGAATACATTTTAACTGCTAGGTAGGATTAAAATGCAATTTCTGTATGCAAATTCAGGGATGAGCAACTTTTTTATAAATTATGTTTCATAAACATTATTTATAGGATGTTAGTTAGATGCGTTCCTTTTAAGGGGATGATCAGCCCCCCTAGACAGACAGTAGAAAATGACAGAATGTATGGATTTGACATTAGCGATCGAAACATTTTGATCGCTAATGTCAAATCCATACATTCTGTCATTTTCTACTAGCGTCAACGCCAATGGAATGTCACTTTGTCTAGGGGGGCTGATCATCAAACTGAACTATGGGGCCAAATTGGTAATCGAAAAAAAAAAACATTTTGGTCGAGAAGCTATTGACATTTTCTATGGAACAGCTGACTTTTTATTCCTGATTTCAATATTGCGGCTCCAAAAATGTATAGTCGGAAGCATCCTGTTGATATGTAACGTATTAAATTTCTGTATTTATACACTATGTCTTTCTGTATTTGTTTCTTTTGAGCTACACCGCCCACTTATTTTCGTTTGTCAAATTCTTCTACCCTAAGGTTATCTGGAAGAAATCGTCTTATTTGTTCTTTATCTTTATTCAAATGTATGTTCTGTTTCAGTGTGCAATAAAGTATAATTGAATTGAATTGTTTGAATAGTATACGTTTACTATCCCTACGTTTAATAACGTATCGGATACGAAAACGTTGTACAAGAAAACTTGTTTGAAAGGAAGGAAATCTCATCAAGAGAAACAATGAGAGCAATCAAAACTTACCAAGACAAAATAAGTGAAAGAAGACGTAACAATTTTAAATTAAATTTTACTTGCGAGCGCCGGATCTCGTCCGGAATCGATCGAGACCTAAATCCGGATGGTAGTCTGTAAATTACTTTCGTATCGACTTGCCGGACATTGTCGGTCCGGTTTCCAATGTAATAACAATATGGTTAGAATTGGACAGTTGACCGATATTTTATCCAAAAATGATAACTTGTGATATCAAAAATAGGAATGAACACTCATAAACATAAATACATGACCAAAATCCCTTTTAGGGTGGTCAGAAATGTTGCTACAACCATCAGCTGTAGTACTTCATACAAATTGGCTCGCATTGACAAGATGAGGTAAGCACAGTACGATACTGTCCATAAGCTGTTAATAATGTTCGAAGCATAATTATCATCAGCACCTCAGCTGATGGACGTCCACTGCTGGACATAGGCCTTCCCCCAAGGATCGCAATATAATAACAAAGAAAGAACCGGCCAGGTGCTTGTTGGACTCGCCCATGATAGGGTTCCATAGCCATGCCACAGAATAGTGGGTAAAAAGAGTTGGTACGAGGTGATTAGGAAATCTGCAAGAATTGATACGCCTTATTTTTGACTTTAAGCGCTTTTCTCGGGATACAATCATTATAACGAGATCATTTTAGAAGAGCTATCCAATGACACCTTACTCGACTGAGTAGAAAAAAACGATTTTTTTCCAATCCCCTTTTCATTGTAGGAAAGGAGTCAAAAAATATGTCTTCTTATACCATATTTCTGTTCTTGGGTAACAATTATCTGTCTTCACGCCAGTAGCGTAGCGAGGAGGGGGCAGGGGGGGCAAAAGCCCGGGCGGCACTTTACTAGGGGCGGCCAATTTGGTAAAAATATACATTGATTGAACTCTGTCTATAACCACGTCGTAGAGAAGAGAAAAGATTCTGTTTTAGTTACTGTGTCTACACATAATCCTAAAGAGGTCTCACCATAGCTAAGAAGTGGTGCTAAAAATTGAGAGCTTGCTTCACTCGATCCATAACTTTTACTTAGGTTACTTTACACATGTTTTGCACGTAAAAAGCTCTAGCTCTAACAGATTTGTATAAGAGGAGAAAAATGTCGAGCTTCACTCACTCTAAGTTTCAATTTTTGCATGGATAAACCAAAATATGTCTGATCACAACCCGAATAGATGTGCAAAAAAAAGTCGAGCTCGCTTCGCTCGCTCCCTTATTTTTCTTGTGGGCTTTCATATAAAGCTTCGCTACTGCTTCATGCCAAATTCCGATTCAATAAGTTCATAAATGTGAGTGAAATTAAGGCGGAGCGTACAGACAGAATAACAGACAGACCGATTGAACAGACGAAAGTATAAGCGTTCCTTGTTTGACTACGCAACAATGACAAGAAAAAAATATAAATTGTAATTGTAAACCGAAAATAAATTGAAGTTACGCTAAACGTGGCATGAATAAAAGCTTTTATAAAATGAGAGAGAAATTAAAATTCGTTACTATCCTTCGGGGACACCACCTATTTAAGGTGACTAGCTACAATTAGATCGAAGTCTTATTACGACAAATTTGTTAATTCTGTACTTCTCGAAATGAAAATGTAGAGTCCGCCTACGCGGTCTACTACGACATCTCGTAGCCAGTCACGTAGCGCGTAGCACGAGAAATATTTTCTACTATTATTCCTACAATCTAATTTAGCTTAGTGGTTTTGTTTCATGTAGGTTTGTTCGCGTATTTTTCTCTATTAAGGAGTAAACATGTAAATATGTTACCTAATGAATTAATGCATGAATGACAAAACATCCTATTAATATTTTAAGGAGTGGTTTTGACCATAAAACTGAACGAGTTTCACTATGTAGCCGTACCAAATCTCAAAAAATCTGCTATTTCATAGTGACTGTTTGAGAGGAGTCGGTATTTACGTACATAAAAGTTAGAAAAACTCATTGGTACATGGCATATCGTCTGCATTTGCAGATTCGAACATGGACCTCCATGATTGAGTGTCCATATCTCTCCGCAACGCACCACCGACTTCATCACGTATTTCACTCAGTTTACAGCTAGATCAGTTTATAGCTAGATAAAAAAGCCGTGGTGGTCCAGTGGCGAGTAACCTTGTCTGCCGTGCAGGAGGAGATGGTTCGATCCCCGTCCAGCCCGACTGGTACCAATGAGATTTTCGGAATTAACGTACGATTTGTAACACCACTGGCTTTTCGGTGAAGGAAAACATCGTTAGGAAACCTGCATGCTTCAATTTCGAGGCATGTATTGTACTCTATGTCCATTACAAGTGGCGACGGGCTCACACTGGACAGATTTTCGGTACTAGTGAAACGTGGATGTTATGAAGTTTCAAAATATCTCTGACTACCCCCTCGGGGAATATAGTCGTGAGCATATGCATATAGGTAGATTATCTTTCAACCGCCCCTGCTCCTCCAACCCTAGTAACCAAGCTTCTGACCTCCTCGAAAATAATTATGATCGTGAATTTATGTACGGTCTATTCAGGTTAGTGAAAATTCGTAAGATGTTACTTTACGACGGAGAGGAAGACAAATTCTCGTCATTTCCGCAAAATCTAGTCACTTGGCTGGAATATCAAGTATGCCCATTATTATCCTTCTTTACAAACCGACTTAAACTTTTTTGTGTTGAAATTTTTATTTTAAAATACTTGTTTAGGTCAAATTAAATGCTGCACTTATTCATTAAGTCCAGACAGGGGCCTTATTTGAAGGGTGCAATAGTCCAGTAAAACTACGGGTTGAAAGGAAATAAATTTGTACTAAATTGAGTATTTCTGAAAATAGTTCGTATTTTCTTCTTAGTTTACTAAAAGTCCCGTGGAGTTTTTTCTTTGGATTTACTTCTAAGAAAAAAGAATAGAAATTAATTTATTAAATAACGTAGAAACATTGTTTTTGTCTGTCTGTATGCACCACCTCAATAACTCGCTCATTTTTACACGTAAAGTAATATTAATTATTGATTTTAAACATGTTACGCCATGTATGTATGGATAAACGCAATTCCCCGGTTTGGAAGAGTGCGGGTTCAAGCCCGAGTTTTAATTTTTCAATCTTTAATTTGATTAGAAATGTAATAGTTATGAAGAAACACATTTTTTTCTACCCCCTCGCTTCTATACAATTTACGAGTACGAGTATATGAACTATCGCATACTATGCCGGGCCGGAGCGGGTCGCATTTTTGCGCGGCGGATTACCTGTGCAATACGGCCCGCTCCGTCCCGATGCGACCCGTCGTAATATGCGCTTACCTTTAATGATCATCAAATATGCTGTCAAGGTTGTCCAACATTATAGCGGACATCGCGTGCACATCGTTTAATTATGAGTAAAGGCACTCCCTGAACTCTTCATAGAAACGGGCTGACAGTGACAGAAGAATACACCACTGCTTACTGTATACTACTTCCCGTAAAATTGCTATCCTACTCGACTCAAATGTAAGGGACAGTTGATTTTTTTCGACGCATTCGATATTGGTCCTATAGAGAAAGTTGTTCAGTTTAATGATCTGATCATGCCATTAAAAAATTTAATAATCTACCAACGCCAAAAAAAAAAAAACATTTAAAAATGAAAAAATAATTCGGTCATCTATTATTATTGATGTAAGCAAATGTATGTAAATTTGTAATTTAATGTTATTTCGTAGTTTTTAAAGTTATTAGAAAACTGATGAACCGATTTTCATGAAACAAAGCTAAGAACACTCTCGCAAAAATATGCTTTCTATTTAAAAAAACCGCATCGAAATCGGTCCACTCGTTTGGGAGTTACGCTACTATGCCACAGACAGACAGACCGACATAGGCGTCAAACTTATAACACCCCTCTTTTTGCCTCGGGAGTTAAAACCCGTCAGCATATTAAGTTGAATCCTGTATAGTGTGTAAGTGCCTCGCTAGCCATCCACTGGATGTTCTGGTGAATGGACACCTTTAAACTAGGTAGTATATTGTTTTATGTAGGGTGACGTTGAATGCCGTGTCCCACGAGATAACAATGTCAGTTCATTGTAGTTTGGAACAAGCCATTGTCAACTTTATCATAAAGGAATAAAGAGTGACTGCTTCGTTTGTAGAACATGCAGGCATAAAACAGTTTTTGTATTAATAATTTGTCTGTAAATAAGGGAAGTAAATAAAACGCCATGCCTTGTGGCTTACCATGAGTAAACATTAGTTACAGCGTGTATGTTGTAAACCAGCCCCACAGATACTCTTTCTTATACTGATGCTATATCTCAGAAATAATTTTTAGGGTTCCATACCCAAAGGGTGAAAACGTCCGTCCGTCTGTCTATCTGTCTGTCCTACCTATTTAGGGCTATAACTTTTGATTCGTAATAGCTAGATAGCGGAAATTTTCATAGAATGTGCTTTATTCTGGCGGATTTGCTAAGAAATAATAATAATGTCAAAAAGTAAAAATTTAAGGGGGGTTCTTATACAAGAAACTTTTTCTTCTCGCTCTATCGTAAAAACGGTAATACATACAAGCGTCAAACTTGGTGTAATTATAGAGCAAACTCTAGAGTATAACGAGAAATTGCATCCCCACTTTTCGTGTAGGGGAGGTACCCTAAAAAACTTTTTTCAAGATTTTATTTTACCATTTTTTTGGCGTAATAAATATGTATACTCGTCAAATTATAGCTTTCTAGTACTAAGAGTCTCGGAGCTAAGCCGGGGACAGACGGACAGACGGACAGACATACAGACGGACGGACATGGTGAAACTATAAGGGTTCCTTGTTGACTACGGAACCCTAAAAATAGCAGCAAAATTCTGGTACCCATAGAAAGCTATAGAAAGCTTTATCCTTGACATCTTTGGCAAAAATTCAATGTCACAGCGTTCCACAATAATTTTGCGAATCTCCCAAAAGGACGTTTTACTGCCTTTGTTTCTTGCAAAATGTTCGACATTTTTTTCTTTCCTTGTTCATTAGCTTTATTATAAAGTAAAATAAGCCTTAATTTCCATCCTTTGGGACGTGAAATCGCGTGGCGCAATTTACTTAATGATAAAAAAGATCAGTAGAGTTAGCATGAGTTTTTATTGCGCTTCCTATATGTACACACCGTAGTCGACAATTTGATCAGTTCCTACTCGTAACAGAAGGTAAAATTGCATAAGCATAAGCATATGCTCACGACTTTATTTCCCGAGGAAGTCAGAGATTTTCTGAAACCTCAACATCCACGTTTCGTAAGTACCGAAACTCTGTTCAGTGTGTTGGATGGGCAGAGGGTACAATGTTTGCCTCGAAATTGAAACATGCACTTTTTCTGACGATGTTCTCCTTCACCGAAAAGTTGAATTTGGAGGTGTTACAAATCGCACATACATTCCGAAACACTCGTTGGTACGAGTCGGCCTGGTCGGGGATCGAACCATCGCCTCCTGCACGGCAGGCAAGGTTACTTGTCAATTGACCACCACGGCCCTACATAAGGTCTAATAAAATTTGCCAATTATGGGACAAATATTGAAATTGCGAAAAAAAAATCTACTGTTTCATACATTTTACTCAAGTTATGTTTGCAGTTTTGTATGGGACAGCAGATTTATTTTCGCGATTTGATCCCTTGGTCATAGAGAAAGTTGTTCAGTTTGATGGTCTGATCATCCCCGTAAAATTGTTTCAGCTAATTTTGTTATACCTTATATAGGCTGATGATCATCATCAGTCATTCCTATCTATGGCATTGGACTTAGTATCCTCATGGTGAGCAGCATCGTAGCGAGCAGGGGGGACAAATGCCCCGGGCGGTACTTTACTGGGGGCGGCAAATTCAGGAAAAATATAGATTGATCGAGCTCTGTCTATAACCAATTCGTAGAGCAGAGAAAAGTCGAGCTCGCTTCGCGCCTACGCTACACATAATCCTAAGAGTTCTGGCCACAGCTAAGACGTGGTGATAAAATGTCGAGCTTACTTCTCTCGATCCATAGCTTCGACTTAGGTTACTTTGCACATGTTTTGTATGTAAAAAGCTCTGGCTCTTACCGATTCGTATTGAGGAGAAAATCTGATCATCCCCGTAAAATAGTATCAGCTAATTTTGTTAGACCATACGTACGTTCCACTGCAGGTCACAGGCCAAGGAGGGTGTATGGGTGTTAATTCACCACGCGTGCCCAATACGGATTGGTAGTCTTCACGGCATCAGAATTTCGTCTTCAACGTATGCAATTTTGCTCACGATGTTTTCTCTTACCTTTATAGAGCTGTCGTTATTGCGGTGCATAACTTAGATTCGTAGTACTTGCCATGTCTTTCGTGCTGATTCGAACCGGGACCATCGGATTGAGTGTCCACATCACTCCGCAACGCGCTACCGTCGGTCTACTGAGAAACCAATGATGATGAAATTGATGAAGCTTATTTCTATCTGTAGACATAGCCAAAGCTTTAAGGCTTGTAGCTCAGAACTAGCTTTACAATATAACAAGTAAACAACTTGACCATGAAATTCAGAGACTTGAGAACTTGTAGAAAGTAGATGTGCTCAATATGGCGAGATCGATTAGTGACAGCGTTACTAAACAATATTGTTATGAAGAAACTTAAAAGTGCTGTCAGGAAGTGGCGAAGGATGCGCCTGTTTCGGAAGAGAGATGGTAAGTGATGAAAGGACAATGCAATGCAACTATTTGGCTTACTTTTTTAAGGTGGCCATGGACTTAGAATGATAAAGGATACCAATCCTCCTTACAAGCATGGAAACACGAAAATTGGCCATGGCGGTAATGTTCAACCTTCTTCGTACATCGATTTTTAAAATTTTAGGTCCCTTTAATAAAAACTTTTTTTAATTCTCGTCGTTTTATTAGAAAGGGACAAACCAAATATGACGATGAAAACGTACAAAGAAGGATGAACATTACTGACAGCCTAGGAGTATTTTCATATTTCACCGCTTGTAAGGCAGTCTGTACTCCAGGTATAGACAACCTGTGTGAAGTTAGCAGTCAAACCTAGCAGTCAAATTTTAACCCGACCAAATTAAGAAGTCGTCGATTTGATTACATTTTTAAGACCTAAAACATGCGCAATTGATAAAAAAAGCAATACAAATTACTTATATGCGCTCTAAACTTGGATACAAATGAATCAAAAAATTATTTGGAAGCCAAAATCCAATAGAAATCAACTTTTAAATTTTTAGGTCTAAATTGAATATGCAAAGGGGAATCTACCTATGAACCAACATACCTGACAGGACAAATTATGAATAGACTTAATAAATAAGTACTAAACACTATGTAGAAACTCGTTTCAAACTATTTGATACATTAGGAGGTGTCCATAATGACTTGAGGAATAAAGGACTTTTTTCATTTACGAGACTGGTTTTACAAAAGGGATGCTGACTATGAAGGGACGTACCTGACAGGATGAGACGTGTCTAGGTACAATGTTTAGGCACTAAGCTATATAAAAGACAAATTTTGTTAACTTTGATATGTTTTGAATAGTCGTTTTGATGAGATGAAAATGAGGCATATTTTTCTTGAAATAACAACATTCAGAAGGAAATCTTTCTATGAAGCATTACACTTGAGAGAGCTCTATGGACATAGGCATAACAGCTGGATACTATACTCTATGTAGAGCTTAGTTTTAAGATCTATGATTTATCACGAGTGGTTCATTCGTGGTCAAAAATTGGTTTGGGAATTTTTTGTAGAATAAAATTCACTTTCAAAAAAAGGTGCTGATCCTAAAACCAATGAAGCAAGGTACCTGACAAGATGAAACGTATATAGTTACAAAGTGTATATACTAAGCTATACATAGAGACTAATTTTGAAGCATTTGATATGTTAGGAGTGTCTCGTCTTATGAACCGAAAAAAAATCGAAAAAGTTGACTTTAAAAAAAAAGGTGCTAAGCCTTAACCCTATGACGCAAGGTACCTGACAGGATAAAACGTATATAATTACAAAGTGTATATACAAAGCTATACATAGAGACTAATTTTGAAGCATTTGATATGTTAGGAGTGTCTCGTCTTATCAACAAAAAAAATAGTCAAAAAAATTTACATTAAAAAAAAGGTGCTGAGCCTTAACCCTATGACGCAAGATACCTGACAGGATAAAACGTATATAGTTACAAAGTGTATATACTAAGCTATACATAGAGACTAATTTTGTAGCATTTGATATGTTAGGAGTGTCTCGTCTTATCAACCGAAAAAAAATAGTCAAAAAAATTTACTTTAAAAAAAAGGTGCTGAGCCTTAAACCTATGAAGCAAGGTACCTGACAGGATAAAACGTATAAATTTACAAATTGTATATACTAAGCTATACATAGAGACTAATTTGGAAGCATTTGATATGTTAGGAGTGTCTCGTCTTATGAACCGAAAAAAAGTCGAAAAAATTTACATTAAAAAAAAGGTGCTGAGCCTTAAACCTATAACGCAATGTACCTGACAGGATAAAACGTATATAGTTACAAAGTGTATATACTAAGCTATACAAAGAGACTAATTTGGAAGCATTTGATATGTTAGGAGTGTCTCGTCTTATGAACCGAAAAAAAATCTAAAAAATTGACTTTAAAAAAAGGTGCTGAGCCTTAACCCTATGACGCAAGGTACCTGACAGGATAAAACGTATATAATTACAAAGTGTATATCCTAAGTTATACATAGAGACTAATTTTGAAGCATTTGATATGTTAGGAGTGTCTGGTCTGTCAACCGAAAAAATTTACATTTAAAAAAAGGTGCTGACCATTAAACCTATGAAGCAAGGTACCTGACAGGATAAAACGTATATAGTTACAAAGTGTATATACTAAGCTATACAAAGATAATAATTTTGAAGCATTTGATATGTTAGGAGTGTCTCGTCTTATCAACCGAAAAAAAATAGTCAAAAAAATTTACATTAAAAAAAAGGTGCTGAGCCTTAACCCTATGACGCAAGATACCTGACAGGATAAAACGTATATAGTTACAAAGTGTATATACTAAGCTATACATAGAGACTAATTTTGTAGCATTTGATATGTTAGGAGTGTCTCGTCTTATCAACCGAAAAAAAATAGTCAAAAAAATTTACTTTAAAAAAAAGGTGCTGAGCCTTAAACCTATGAAGCAAGGTACCTGACAGGATAAAACGTATAAATTTACAAATTGTATATACTAAGCTATACATAGAGACTAATTTCGAAGCATTTGATATGTTAGGAGTGTCTCGTCTTATCAACCGAAAAAAAAAGTCGAAAAAATTTACATTAAAAAAAAGGTGCTGAGCCTTAAACCTATAACGCAATGTACCTGACAGGATAAAACGTATATAGTTACAAAGTGTATATACTAAGCTATACAAAGAGACTAATTTTGAAGCATTTGATATGTTAGGAGTGTCTCGTCTAATGAACCGAAAAAAAATCAAAAAAATTGACTTTAAAAAAAGGTGCTGAGCCTTAACCCTATGACGCAAGATACCTGACAGGATAAAACGTATATAATTACAAAGTGTATATACTAAGCTATACATAGAGACTAATTTTGAAGCATTTGATATGTTAGGAGTGTCTGGTCTGTCAACCGAAAAAATTTACATTTAAAAAAAGGTGCTGACCATTAAACCTATGAAGCAAGGTACCTGACAGGATAAAACGTATATAGTTACAAAGTGTATATACTAAGCTATACAAAGATAATAATTTTGAATTGTCTTATCAACCGAAAAAAAATAGTAAAAAAAATTTACTTTAAAAAAAAGGTGCTGAGCCTTAAACCTATGAAGCAAGGTACCTGACAGGATAAAACGTATAAATTTACAAATTGTATATACTAAGCTATACATAGAGACTAATTTGGAAGCATTTGATATGTTAGGAGTGTCTCGTCTTATCAACCGAAAAAAAAAGTCGAAATAATTTACATTAAGAAAAAGGTGCTGAGCCTTAAACCTATAACGCAATGTACCTGACAGGATAAAACGTATATAGTTACAAAGTGTATATACTAAGCTATACATAGAGACTAATTTTGAAGCATTTGATATGTTAGGAGTGTCTCGTCGTATGAACCGAAAAAAAATCTAAAAAATTGACTTTAAAAAAAGGTGCTGAGCCTTAACCCTATGACGCAAGGTACCTGACAGGATAAAACGTATATAATTACAAAGTGTATATACTAAGCTATACATAGAGACTAATTTTGAAGCATTTGATATGTTTGGAGTGTCTCGCCTTATGAACCGAAAAAAATTCGAAAAAGTTGACTTTAAAGAAAGGTGCTGAGCCTTAACCCTATGACGCAAGGTTCCTGACAGGATAAAACGTATATAGTTACAAAGTGTATATACTATGCTATACATAGAGACTAACTTTGAAGCATTTGATATGTTAGGAGTGTTTTGACTTATCAACCGAAAAAAAAAGTCGAAAAAATTTACATTAAAAAAAAGGTGCTGAGCCTTAACCCTATGTCGCAAGGTATCTGACAGGATAAAACGTATATAGTTACAAAGTGTATATACTAAGCTATACAAAGAGACTAATTTTGAAGCATTTGATATATTAGGAGTGTCTCGTCTTATCAACCGAAAAAAAATAGTCAATAAAATTTACTTTAAAAAAAAGGTGCTGAGCCTTAAACCTATGAAGCAATGTACCTGACAGGATAAAACGTATAAAGTTACTAAGTGTATATACTAAGCTATACATAGAGACTAATTTTGAAGCATTTGATATGTTAGGAGTGTCTCGTTGAAGTCTTTTCTATGACCATAGCCGTCTACGACGTAGGCATTTTCAAGAGGTGTCTCGTTGATGTCTTTTGTATGGCCATACCGTCTACGATGTAGGCTTTTTCAAGAGGTGTCTCGTTGAAGTATTTTGTATGACCATACCGTCTTCGACGTAGGCTTTTTCAAGAGGTGTCTCTTTAACTAGAACAAAGTTAACTAAGGCCTGTATTGCAACACTCAAGCATTTGTTCTGTAATACGGGCCTAATGGTGCCAAGAACGATTCAAATGGTGTCACGTGTAAGTTTTTTGTGTGGCAATACCGTTTACGACTTAGGCTTTTTCAAGATGTGTCTCGTTGAAGTCTTTTCTATGACCATAGCCGTCTACGACGTAGGCATTATCAAGAGGTGTCTCGTCGATGTCTTTTGTATGGCCATACCATCTACGACGTAGGCTTTTTCAAGAGGTGTCTCGTTGAAGTCTTTTGTATGGCCATACCGTCTACGACGTAGGTTTTTTAAGAGGTGTCTCGTTGAAGTCTTTTTCTATGACCATAGCCGTCTACGACGTAGGCTTTTTCAAGAGGTGTCTCTTTGAAGTCTTTTGTATGGCCATACCGTCTACGACGTAGGCTTTTTCAAGAGGTGTCTCGTTGAAGTCTTTTCTATGACCATAGCCGTCTACAACGTAGGCTTTTTCAAGAGGTGTCTCGTTGAAGTCTTTTTTATGACCATAGCCGTCTACGACGTAGGCTTTTTCAAGAGGTGTCTCGTTGAAGTCTTTTGTATGGCCATACCGTTTACGACTTAGGCTTTTTCAAGAGGTGTCTCGTTGAAGTCTTTTCTATGACCATAGCCGTCTACGACGTAGGCTTTTTCATAAGGTGTCTCGTTGAAGTCTTTTGTATGACCATACCGTCTTCGACGTAGGCATTATCAAGAGGTGTCTCTTTAACTAGCACTAAGTTAACTTAGGCGCGTATTGCAACACTCAAGCATTTGTTCTGTAATACTGTAATACTGTAATACGGGCCTAACAGTGCTAAGAACGATTCAAAAGCTGTCTCGTTGATGTCTTTTCTATGACTATAGCCGTTTACGACGTAGACTTTTTCAAGAGGTGTCTCGTTGAAGTCTTTTCTATGACCATAGCCGTCTACGACGAAGTCTTTTCTATGACCATAGCCGTCTACGACGTAGACTTTTTCAAGAGGTGTCTCGTTGAAGTCTTTTCTATGACCATAGCCGTCTACGACGTAGGCATTTTCAAAAGGTGTCTCGTTAAAGTTTTTTCTATGACCATAGCCGACTACGACTACGAATAACAATCGTTAACAAATGTCAGAGGCAATTGGAAAAACTTGGGCGGTCTAAAAACTCTGACACAAGGGATGGCCACTACCTCATACGAATACTGCTGCTTCCGTCTACGACGTAGGCTTTTTAAGAAGGTTGCAAGAGGAGTCTCGTTGAAGTTTTTTCTATGACCATAGCCGTCTAAAGCGTAGGCTTGTTCTATACATAGCATTCAAAGTGTTTCAGGAGTACGAGATAAGAGTTGATTAACCTACTTAATTTTTGAAAATGATCTTATTGAAAAAACCTTACTGCCTTGGTTAATGGCTGATTGCGACACTTATATCGAAAGGATAGTCCATACCGTTATGTTTCCTGAAAGATTACATCGTTGCGCATCCTATGAGCTAAATTTGATCGGATCAGACTTAATACTTGACCTTGAACTTTTATTAGTAACTATATACAATTTATCCTGTCAGGTAAAGTGCTTCATACGTTTAAGGCTCAGCACCTATTTTTTAAAGTAAATTTTTTTGACTATTTTTTTTCGGTTGATAAGACGAGACACTCCTAACATATCAAATTCTTAAAAATTAGTCTCTATGTATTGCTTAGTATACACACTTTGTAACTATATACGTTTAATCCTGTCAGGTACATTGCGTTATAGGTTTAAGGCTCAGCACCTTTTTTTTAAAGTCAATTTTTTCGAATTTTTTTTCGGTTCCATAAGACGAGACACTCCTAACATATCAAATGCTTCAAAATTAGTCTCTATGTATAGCTTAGTATATACACTTTGTAACTATATACGTTTTATCCTGTCAGGTACCTTGCGTCATAGGGTTAAGGCTCAGCACCTTTTTTTTAATGTAAATTTTTTTGAGTTTTTTTTTCGGTTCATAACACGAGACACTCCTAACATATCAAATGCTTTAAAATTAGTCTCTATGTATAGCTTAGTATATACAATTTGTAAATTTATACGTTTTATCCTGTCAGGTACCTTGCTTCATAGGCTTAAGGCTCAGCACCTTTTTTTTTAAGTAAATATTTTTGACTTTTTTTTTCGGTTGATAAGACGAGACAGTCCTAACATATCAAATGCTTCAAAATTAGTCTCTTTATATAGATTAGTATATACACTTTGTAACTATATACGTTTTATCTTGTCAGGTACCTTGCTTCATAGGTTTAATGGTCAGCACCTTTTATTGATCGTAACTTTTTTCGGTTGATCAGACTTGACACTCCGAACATATCAAATGCTTCAAAATTAGTCTCTATGTATAGCTTAGTATATACACTTTGTAATTATATACGTTTTATCCTGTCAGGTACCTTGCGTCATAGGGTTAAGGCTCAGCACCTTTTATTTAATGTCAATTTTTTTTACTTTTTTTTTCGGTTGATAACACGAGACACTCCTAACATATCAAATGCTACAAAATTAGTCTCTATGTATAGCTTAGTATATACACTTTGTAACTATATACGTTTTATCCTGTCAGGTATCTTGCGTCATAGGGTTAAGGCTCAGCACCTTTTTTTTAATGTAAATTTTTTTGACTATTTTTTTTCGGTTGATAAGACGAGACACTCCTAACATATCAAATGCTTCAAAATTAGTATCTATGTATAGCTTAGTATATACACTTTGTAACTATATACGTTTTATCCTGTCAAGTACATTGCGTTATAGGTTTAAGGCTCAGCACCTTTTTTTTAATGTAAATTTTTTCGACTTTTTTTTTCGGTTGATAAGACGAGACACTCCTAACATATCAAATGCTTCCAAATTAGTCTCTATGTATAGCTTAGTATATACAATTTGTAAATTTATACGTTTTATCCTGTCAGGTACCTTGCTTCATAGGTTTAAGGCTCAGCACCTTTTTTTTAAAGTCAATTTTTTTGACTATTTTTTTTCAGTTGATAAGACGAGACACTCCTAACATATCAAATGCTACAAAATTAGTCTCTATGTATAGCTTAGTATATACACTTTGTAACTATATACGTTTTATCCTGTCAGGTATCTTGCGTCATAGGGTTAAGGCTCAGCACCTTTTTTTTAATGTAAATTTTTTTGACTATTTTTTTTCGGTTGATAAGACGAGACACTCCTAACATATCAAATGCTTCAAAATTAGCCTCTTTGTATAGCATAGTATACACACTTTGTAACTATATACGTTTTATCCTGTCAGGTACCTTGCGTCATAGGGTTAAGGCTCAGCACCTTTTTTTTAAAGTCAACTTTTTCGATTTTTTTTCGGTTCATAAGACGAGACACTCCTAACATATCAAATGCTTCAAAATTATTATCTTTGTATAGCTTAGTATATACACTTTGTAACTATATACGTTTTATCTTGTCAGGTACCTTGCTTCATAGGTTTAATGGTCAGCACCTTTTTTTAAATGTAAATTTTTTCGGTTGACAGACCAGACACTCCTAACATATCAAATGCTTCAAAATTAGTCTCTATGTATAGCTTAGGATATACACTTTGTAATTATATACGTTTTATCCTGTCAGGTACCTTGCGTCATAGGGTTAAGGCTCAGCACCTTTTTTTAAAGTCAACTTTTTAGATTTTTTTTCGGTTCATAAGACGAGACACTCCTAAAATATCAAATGCTTCAAAATTAGTCTCTTTGTATAGCTTAGTATATAAACTTTGTAACTATATACGTTTTATCCTGTCAGGTACCTTGCTTCATAGGTTTAATGGTCAGCACCTTTTTTTGAACGTAACTTTTTTCGGTTGATCAGACTTGACACTCCTAACATATCAAATGCTTCAAAATTAGTCTCTATGTATAGCTTAGTATATACACTTTGTAATTATATACGTTTTATCCTGTCAGGTATCTTGCGTCATAGGGTTAAGGCTCAGCACCTTTTTTTAAAGTCAACTTTTTCGAATTTATTTCGGTACATAAGACGAGACACTCCTAATATATCAAATGCTTCAAAATTAGTCTCTATGTCTAGATTAGTATATACACTTTGTAACTATATACGTTTTATCCTGTCAGGTACATTGCTTCATAGGTTTAAAGCTCAGCAACTTTTTTTTTAAGTAAATTTTTCCATCTTTTTTTTTGTTCGATAATACGAGACACTCCTAACATATCAAATGCTTCAAAATTGTTATCTTTGTATAGCTTAGTATATACACTTTGTAACTATATACGTTTTATCCTGTCAGGTACCTTGCTTCATAGGTTTAATGGTCAGCACCTTTTTTTAAATGTAAATTTTTTCGGTTGACATACCAGACACTCCTAACATATCAAATGCTTCAAAATTAGTCTCTATGTATAGCTTAGGATATACACTTTGTAATTATATACGTTTTATCCTGTCAGGTACCTTGCGTCATAGGGTTAAGGCTCAGCACCTTTTTTTAAAGTCAACTTTTTAGATTTTTTTTCGGTTCATAAGACGAGACACTCCTAACATATCAAATGCTTCAAAATTAGTATCTATGTATAGCTTAGTATATACACTTTGTAACTATATACGTTTTATCCTGTCAGGTACCTTGCGTCATAGGGTTAAGGCTCAGCACCTTTTTTAAAGTCAACTTTTTAGATTTTTTTTCGGTTCATAAGACGAGACACTCCTAACATATCAAATGCTTCAAAATTAGTCTCTATGTATAGCTTAGTATATACACTTTGTAACTATATACGTTTTATCCTGTCAGGTACCTTGCGTCATAGGGTTAAGGCTCAGCACCTTTTTTTTAATGTAAATTTTTTTTGAGTTTTTTTTTCGGTTCATAACACGAGACACTCCTAACATATCAAATGCTTTAAAATTAGTCTCTATGTATAGCTTAGTATATACAATTTGTAAATTTATACGTTTTATCCTGTCAGGTACCTTGCTTCATAGGCTTAAGGCTCAGCACCTTTTTTTTTAAGTAAATATTTTTGACTTTTTTTTTCGGTTGATAAGACGAGACAGTCCTAACATATCAAATGCTTCAAAATTAGTCTCTTTATATAGATTAGTATATACACTTTGTAACTATATACGTTTTATCTTGTCAGGTACCTTGCTTCATAGGTTTAATGGTCAGCACCTTTTTTTGATCGTAACTTTTTTCGGTTGATCAGACTTGACACTCCGAACATATCAAATGCTTCAAAATTAGTCTCTATGTATAGCTTAGTATATACACTTTGTAATTATATACGTTTTATCCTGTCAGGTACCTTGCGTCATAGGGTTAAGGCTCAGCACCTTTTATTTAATGTCAATTTTTTTTACTTTTTTTTTCGGTTGATAACACGAGACACTCCTAACATATCAAATGCTACAAAATTAGTCTCTATGTATAGCTTAGTATATACACTTTGTAACTATATACGTTTTATCCTGTCAGGTATCTTGCGTCATAGGGTTAAGGCTCAGCACCTTTTTTTTAATGTTAATTTTTTTGACTATTTTTTTTCGGTTGATAAGACGAGACACTCCTAACATATCAAATGCTTCAAAATTAGTATCTATGTATAGCTTAGTATATACACTTTGTAACTATATACGTTTTATCCTGTCAAGTACATTGCGTTATAGGTTTAAGGCTCAGCACCTTTTTTTTAATGTAAATTTTTTCGACTTTTTTTTTCGGTTGATAAGACGAGACACTCCTAACATATCAAATGCTTCCAAATTAGTCTCTATGTATAGCTTAGTATATACAATTTGTAAATTTATACGTTTTATCCTGTCAGGTACCTTGCTTCATAGGTTTAAGGCTCAGCACCTTTTTTTTAAAGTCAATTTTTTTGACTATTTTTTTTCAGTTGATAAGACGAGACACTCCTAACATATCAAATGCTACAAAATTAGTCTCTATGTATAGCTTAGTATATACACTTTGTAACTATATACGTTTTATCCTGTCAGGTATCTTGCGTCATAGGGTTAAGGCTCAGCACCTTTTTTTTAATGTAAATTTTTTTGACTATTTTTTTTCGGTTGATAAGACGAGACACTCCTAACATATCAAATGCTTCAAAATTAGCCTCTTTGTATAGCATAGTATACACACTTTGTAACTATATACGTTTTATCCTGTCAGGTACCTTGCGTCATAGGGTTAAGGCTCAGCACCTTTTTTTTAAAGTCAACTTTTTCGATTTTTTTTCGGTTCATAAGACGAGACACTCCTAACATATCAAATGCTTCAAAATTATTATCTTTGTATAGCTTAGTATATACACTTTGTAACTATATACGTTTTATCTTGTCAGGTACCTTGCTTCATAGGTTTAATGGTCAGCACCTTTTTTTAAATGTAAATTTTTTCGGTTGACAGACCAGACACTCCTAACATATCAAATGCTTCAAAATTAGTCTCTATGTATAGCTTAGGATATACACTTTGTAATTATATACGTTTTATCCTGTCAGGTACCTTGCGTCATAGGGTTAAGGCTCAGCACCTTTTTTTAAAGTCAACTTTTTAGATTTTTTTTCGGTTCATAAGACGAGACACTCCTAAAATATCAAATGCTTCAAAATTAGTCTCTTTGTATAGCTTAGTATATAAACTTTGTAACTATATACGTTTTATCCTGTCAGGTACCTTGCTTCATAGGTTTAATGGTCAGCACCTTTTTTTGAACGTAACTTTTTTCGGTTGATCAGACTTGACACTCCTAACATATCAAATGCTTCAAAATTAGTCTCTATGTATAGCTTAGTATATACACTTTGTAATTATATACGTTTTATCCTGTCAGGTATCTTGCGTCATAGGGTTAAGGCTCAGCACCTTTTTTTAAAGTCAACTTTTTCGAATTTATTTCGGTACATAAGACGAGACACTCCTAATATATCAAATGCTTCAAAATTAGTCTCTATGTCTAGATTAGTATATACACTTTGTAACTATATACGTTTTATCCTGTCAGGTACATTGCTTCATAGGTTTAAAGCTCAGCAACTTTTTTTTTAAGTAAATTTTTCCATCTTTTTTTTTGTTCGATAATACGAGACACTCCTAACATATCAAATGCTTCAAAATTGTTATCTTTGTATAGCTTAGTATATACACTTTGTAACTATATACGTTTTATCCTGTCAGGTACCTTGCTTCATAGGTTTAATGGTCAGCACCTTTTTTTAAATGTAAATTTTTTCGGTTGACATACCAGACACTCCTAACATATCAAATGCTTCAAAATTAGTCTCTATGTATAGCTTAGGATATACACTTTGTAATTATATACGTTTTATCCTGTCAGGTACCTTGCGTCATAGGGTTAAGGCTCAGCACCTTTTTTTAAAGTCAACTTTTTAGATTTTTTTTCGGTTCATAAGACGAGACACTCCTAACATATCAAATGCTTCAAAATTAGTATCTATGTATAGCTTAGTATATACACTTTGTAACTATATACGTTTTATCCTGTCAGGTACCTTGCGTCATAGGGTTAAGGCTCAGCACCTTTTTTTAAAGTCAACTTTTTAGATTTTTTTTCGGTTCATAAGACGAGACACTCCTAACATATCAAATGCTTCAAAATTAGTATCTATGTATAGCTTAGTATATACACTTTGTAACTATATACGTTTTATCCTGTCAGGTACATTGCGTTATAGGTTTAAGGCTCAGCACCTTTTTTTTAAGGTAAATTTTTTCTACTTTTTTTTTCGGTTGATAAGACGAGACACTCCTAACATATCAAATGCTTCCAAATTAGTCTCTATGTATAGCTTAGTATATACAATTTGTAAATTTATACGTTTTATCCTGTCAGGTACCTTGCTTCATAGGTTTAAGGCTCAGCACCTTTTTTTTAAAGTCAATTTTTTTGACTATTTTTTTTCGGTTGATAAGACGAGACACTCCTAACATATCAAATGCTACAAAATTAGTCTCTATGTATAGATTAGTATATATACTTTGTAACTATATACGTTTTATCCTGTCAGGTATCTTGCGTCATAGGGTTAAGGCTCAGCACCTTTTTTTTAATGTAAATTTTTTTGACTATTTTTTTTCGGTTGATAAGACGAGACACTCCTAACATATCAAATGCTTCAAAATTAGTCTCTTTGTATAGCATAGTATATACACTTTGTAAATATATACGTTTTATCCTGTCAGGTACCTTGCTTCATAGGTTTAATGGTCAGCACCTTTTTTTGAATGTAAATTTTTTCGGTTGACAGATCAGACACTCCTAATATATCAAATGCTTCAAAATTAGTCTTTATGTATAGCTTAGGATATACACTTTGTAACTATATACGTTTTATCCTGTCAGGTACCTTGCGTCATAGGGTTAAGGCTCAGCACCTTTTTTTTTAAGTCAACTTTTTCGATTTTTTTTCGGTTCATAAGACGAGACACTCCTAACATATCAAATGCTTCAAAATTATTATCTTTGTATAGCTTAGTATATACACTTTGTAACTATATACGTTTTATCCTGTCAGGTACCTTGCTTCATAGGTTTAATGGTCAGCACCTTTTTTTGAACGTAACTTTTTTCGGTTGATCAGACTTGACACTCCTAACATATCAAATGCTTCAAAATTAGTCTCTATGTATAGCTTAGTATATACACTTTGTAATTATATACGTTTTATCCTGTCAGGTACCTTGCGTCATAGGGTTAAGGCTCAGCACCTTTTTTTAAAGTCAACTTTTTCGAATTTTTTTCGGTACATAAGACGAGACACTCCTAATATATCAAATGCTTCAAAATTGGTCTCTGTGTATAGATTAGTATATACACTTTGTAATTACATACGTTTTATCCTGTCAGATACATTGCTTCATAGGTTTAATGGTCAGCACCTTTTTTTGCTTGTAAATTTTTTCGGTTGACAGACCAGACACTCCTAACATATCAAATGCTTCAAAATTAGTGTCTATGTATAGCTTAGTATATACACTTTGTAACTATATACGTTTTATCCTGTCAGGTACCTTGCGTCATAGGGTTAAGGCTCAGCACCTTTTTTTAAAGTAAACTTTTTCGATTTTTTTTCGGTTCATAAGGCGAGACACTCCTAACATATCAAATGCTTCAAAATTAGTCTCTATGTATAGCTTAGTATATACACTTTGTAACTATATACGTTTTATCCTGTCAGGTATCTTGCGTCATAGGGTTAAGGCTCAGCACCTTTTTTTTAATGTTAATTTTTTTGACTATTTTTTTTCGGTTGATAAGACGAGACACTCCTAACATATCAAATGCTTCAAAATTAGTATCTATGTATAGCTTAGTATATACACTTTGTAACTATATACGTTTTATCCTGTCAAGTACATTGCGTTATAGGTTTAAGGCTCAGCACCTTTTTTTTAATGTAAATTTTTTCGACTTTTTTTTTCGGTTGATAAGACGAGACACTCCTAACATATCAAATGCTTCCAAATTAGTCTCTATGTATAGCTTAGTATATACAATTTGTAAATTTATACGTTTTATCCTGTCAGGTACCTTGCTTCATAGGTTTAAGGCTCAGCACCTTTTTTTTAAAGTCAATTTTTTTGACTATTTTTTTTCAGTTGATAAGACGAGACACTCCTAACATATCAAATGCTACAAAATTAGTCTCTATGTATAGCTTAGTATATACACTTTGTAACTATATACGTTTTATCCTGTCAGGTATCTTGCGTCATAGGGTTAAGGCTCAGCACCTTTTTTTTAATGTAAATTTTTTTGACTATTTTTTTTCGGTTGATAAGACGAGACACTCCTAACATATCAAATGCTTCAAAATTAGCCTCTTTGTATAGCATAGTATACACACTTTGTAACTATATACGTTTTATCCTGTCAGGTACCTTGCGTCATAGGGTTAAGGCTCAGCACCTTTTTTTTAAAGTCAACTTTTTCGATTTTTTTTCGGTTCATAAGACGAGACACTCCTAACATATCAAATGCTTCAAAATTATTATCTTTGTATAGCTTAGTATATACACTTTGTAACTATATACGTTTTATCTTGTCAGGTACCTTGCTTCATAGGTTTAATGGTCAGCACCTTTTTTTAAATGTAAATTTTTTCGGTTGACAGACCAGACACTCCTAACATATCAAATGCTTCAAAATTAGTCTCTATGTATAGCTTAGGATATACACTTTGTAATTATATACGTTTTATCCTGTCAGGTACCTTGCGTCATAGGGTTAAGGCTCAGCACCTTTTTTTAAAGTCAACTTTTTAGATTTTTTTTCGGTTCATAAGACGAGACACTCCTAAAATATCAAATGCTTCAAAATTAGTCTCTTTGTATAGCTTAGTATATAAACTTTGTAACTATATACGTTTTATCCTGTCAGGTACCTTGCTTCATAGGTTTAATGGTCAGCACCTTTTTTTGAACGTAACTTTTTTCGGTTGATCAGACTTGACACTCCTAACATATCAAATGCTTCAAAATTAGTCTCTATGTATAGCTTAGTATATACACTTTGTAATTATATACGTTTTATCCTGTCAGGTATCTTGCGTCATAGGGTTAAGGCTCAGCACCTTTTTTTAAAGTCAACTTTTTCGAATTTATTTCGGTACATAAGACGAGACACTCCTAATATATCAAATGCTTCAAAATTAGTCTCTATGTCTAGATTAGTATATACACTTTGTAACTATATACGTTTTATCCTGTCAGGTACATTGCTTCATAGGTTTAAAGCTCAGCAACTTTTTTTTTAAGTAAATTTTTCCATCTTTTTTTTTGTTCGATAATACGAGACACTCCTAACATATCAAATGCTTCAAAATTGTTATCTTTGTATAGCTTAGTATATACACTTTGTAACTATATACGTTTTATCCTGTCAGGTACCTTGCTTCATAGGTTTAATGGTCAGCACCTTTTTTTAAATGTAAATTTTTTCGGTTGACATACCAGACACTCCTAACATATCAAATGCTTCAAAATTAGTCTCTATGTATAGCTTAGGATATACACTTTGTAATTATATACGTTTTATCCTGTCAGGTACCTTGCGTCATAGGGTTAAGGCTCAGCACCTTTTTTTAAAGTCAACTTTTTAGATTTTTTTTCGGTTCATAAGACGAGACACTCCTAACATATCAAATGCTTCAAAATTAGTATCTATGTATAGCTTAGTATATACACTTTGTAACTATATACGTTTTATCCTGTCAGGTACCTTGCGTCATAGGGTTAAGGCTCAGCACCTTTTTTTAAAGTCAACTTTTTAGATTTTTTTTCGGTTCATAAGACGAGACACTCCTAACATATCAAATGCTTCAAAATTAGTATCTATGTATAGCTTAGTATATACACTTTGTAACTATATACGTTTTATCCTGTCAGGTACATTGCGTTATAGGTTTAAGGCTCAGCACCTTTTTTTTAAGGTAAATTTTTTCTACTTTTTTTTTCGGTTGATAAGACGAGACACTCCTAACATATCAAATGCTTCCAAATTAGTCTCTATGTATAGCTTAGTATATACAATTTGTAAATTTATACGTTTTATCCTGTCAGGTACCTTGCTTCATAGGTTTAAGGCTCAGCACCTTTTTTTTAAAGTCAATTTTTTTGACTATTTTTTTTCGGTTGATAAGACGAGACACTCCTAACATATCAAATGCTACAAAATTAGTCTCTATGTATAGATTAGTATATATACTTTGTAACTATATACGTTTTATCCTGTCAGGTATCTTGCGTCATAGGGTTAAGGCTCAGCACCTTTTTTTTAATGTAAATTTTTTTGACTATTTTTTTTCGGTTGATAAGACGAGACACTCCTAACATATCAAATGCTTCAAAATTAGTCTCTTTGTATAGCATAGTATATACACTTTGTAAATATATACGTTTTATCCTGTCAGGTACCTTGCTTCATAGGTTTAATGGTCAGCACCTTTTTTTGAATGTAAATTTTTTCGGTTGACAGATCAGACACTCCTAATATATCAAATGCTTCAAAATTAGTCTTTATGTATAGCTTAGGATATACACTTTGTAACTATATACGTTTTATCCTGTCAGGTACCTTGCGTCATAGGGTTAAGGCTCAGCACCTTTTTTTTTAAGTCAACTTTTTCGATTTTTTTTCGGTTCATAAGACGAGACACTCCTAACATATCAAATGCTTCAAAATTATTATCTTTGTATAGCTTAGTATATACACTTTGTAACTATATACGTTTTATCCTGTCAGGTACCTTGCTTCATAGGTTTAATGGTCAGCACCTTTTTTTGAACGTAACTTTTTTCGGTTGATCAGACTTGACACTCCTAACATATCAAATGCTTCAAAATTAGTCTCTATGTATAGCTTAGTATATACACTTTGTAATTATATACGTTTTATCCTGTCAGGTACCTTGCGTCATAGGGTTAA
Organism: Agonopterix alstromeriana; assembly: GCA_963924505.1. Taxonomy (NCBI): domain Eukaryota; kingdom Metazoa; phylum Arthropoda; class Insecta; order Lepidoptera; family Depressariidae; genus Agonopterix; species Agonopterix alstromeriana. The sequence goes on from OZ004684.1 coordinate 6,465,414, forward strand.
GGCTCAGCACCTTTTTTTAAAGTCAACTTTTTCGAATTTTTTTCGGTACATAAGACGAGACACTCCTAATATATCAAATGCTTCAAAATTGGTCTCTGTGTATAGATTAGTATATACACTTTGTAATTACATACGTTTTATCCTGTCAGATACATTGCTTCATAGGTTTAATGGTCAGCACCTTTTTTTGCTTGTAAATTTTTTCGGTTGACAGACCAGACACTCCTAACATATCAAATGCTTCAAAATTAGTGTCTATGTATAGCTTAGTATATACACTTTGTAACTATATACGTTTTATCCTGTCAGGTACCTTGCGTCATAGGGTTAAGGCTCAGCACCTTTTTTTAAAGTAAACTTTTTCGATTTTTTTTCGGTTCATAAGGCGAGACACTCCTAACATATCAAATGCTTCAAAATTAGTCTCTATGTATAGCTTAGTATATACACTTTGTAACTATATACGTTTTATCCTGTCAGGTACCTTGCTTCATAGGTTTAAGGCTCAGCACCTTTTTTTTAATGTAAATTTTTTAGACTTTTTTTTTCGGTTGATAAGACGAGACACTCCAAACATATCAAATGCTTCAAAATTAGTCTCTATGTATAGCTTAGTATATACAATTTGTAAATTTTTACGTTTTATCCTGTCAGGTACCTTGCTTCATAGGTTTAAGGCTCAGCACCTTTTTTTTAAAGTAAATTTTTTTGACTATTTTTTTTCGGTTGATAGGACGAGACACTCCTAACATATCAAATGCTTCCAAATTAGTCTCTTTGTATAGCTTAGTATATACACTTTGTAACTATATACGTTTTATCCTGTCAGGTACCTTGCGTCATAGGGTTAAGGCTCAGCACCTTTTTTTAAAGTAAACTTTTTCGATTTTTTTTCGGTTCATAAGGCGAGACACTCCTAACATATCAAATGCTTCAAAATTAGTCTCTATGTATAGCTTAGTATATACACTTTGTAACTATATACGTTTTATCCTGTCAGGTACCTTGCTTCATAGGTTTAAGGCTCAGCACCTTTTTTTTAATGTAAATTTTTTAGACTTTTTTTTTCGGTTGATAAGACGAGACACTCCAAACATATCAAATGCTTCAAAATTAGTCTCTATGTATAGCTTAGTATATACAATTTGTAAATTTTTACGTTTTATCCTGTCAGGTACCTTGCTTCATAGGTTTAAGGCTCAGCACCTTTTTTTTAAAGTAAATTTTTTTGACTATTTTTTTTCGGTTGATAGGACGAGACACTCCTAACATATCAAATGCTTCCAAATTAGTCTCTTTGTATAGCTTAGTATATACACTTTGTAACTATATACGTTTTATCCTGTCAGGTACCTTGCTTCATAGGTTTAATGGTCAGCACCTTTTTTTGAACGTAACTTTTTTCGGTTGATCAGACTTGACACTCCTAACATATCAAATGCTTCAAAATTAGTCTCTATGTATAGCTTAGTATATACACTTTGTAACTATATACGTTTCATCTTGTCAGGTACCTTGCTTCATTGGTTTTAGGATCAGCACCTTTTTTTGAAAGTGAATTTTATTCTACAAAAAATTCCCAAACCAATTTTTGACCACGAATGAACCACTCGTGATATATCATAGATCTTAAAACTAAGCTCTACATAGAGTATAGTATCCAGCTGTTATGCCTATGTCCATAGAGCTCTCTCAAGTGTAATGCTTCATAGAAAGATTTCCTTCTGAATGTTGTTATTTCAAGAAAAATATGCCTCATTTTCATCTCATCAAAACGACTATTCAAAACATATCAAAGTTAACAAAATTTGTCTTTTATATAGCTTAGTGCCTAAACATTGTACCTAGACACGTCTCATCCTGTCAGGTACGTCCCTTCATAGTCAGCATCCCTTTTGTAAAACCAGTCTCGTAAATGAAAAAAGTCCTTTATTCCTCAAGTCATTATGGACACCTCCTAATGTATCAAATAGTTTGAAACGAGTTTCTACATAGTGTTTAGTACTTATTTATTAAGTCTATTCATAATTTGTCCTGTCAGGTATGTTGGTTCATAGGTAGATTCCCCTTTGCATATTCAATTTAGACCTAAAAATTTAAAAGTTGATTTCTATTGGATTTTGGCTTCCAAATAATTTTTTGATTCATTTGTATCCAAGTTTAGAGCGCATATAAGTAATTTGTATTGCTTTTTTTATCAATTGCGCATGTTTTAGGTCTTAAAAATGTAATCAAATCGACGACTTCTTAATTTGGTCGGGTTAAAATTTGACTGCTAGGTTTGACTGCTATCTTCACACAGGTGTATAGACAATACCTACTCGTATTTCCAGCTTCCTGAGTGTTGCCCTTGAGCGTTTTTCTTTTAGTTTTAAAAAGTGTTTCTTTAAAATAATAAAGAGGGAAAAGATGATCACAAAGATGAAAACGCATCTTTTGATTGAGTATTTCATTATTTACGAATCATTTTAATCGAAAATTTTTAACTGACTCACTGTCCAAGCAATGCTTGTTTTTGTTCATAAATTTGACGATACAGTCTATGCACTTCATTTCGAATTCATATTTACGTACACGGGCACTAAGGCTTAAAATAAACGGACTTTAGTCCGCGGCAAATAAATTCTAGTTTTAAAATTAATAATTCTTTATTTCAGAGAATTAGTCCTAAAAGTGTTAGAAACAGAGAAACTTAACCTATCATTAGTAAAAGAGTTCATTTTAAATCTAAAGTTGCAAGATTGGGAAGGTTGGTGTGCAGCTGCACCCACCGTTTCATTATGGGGCTATCCTAACTTTCAACAACAGTTTGAAGAATGCTGTTTTGATCGGTTAGTACTCTGATCTGTGGAGTAGGGAGGTACAACGTTTTTGCATAACAGCGTAAAAGTCGTTAGTTCGAGCCTCGGCGACAGCCCGAACAGCACTCTGAAACTACTATATTGTTGTAACGGATCCAACCTGCAGCTGTATACCTTCTGCGTGTAACTGACCTATAGACTGCACGTGTAGAAAGAAGGATTGGCAGAATGATTTAAAAAGCGTCACTCTTGCATTGTACGCACGGTGACAGATCAACCTACCCATAGTTGGACCTTATGTCCATGACAAAGAGTTCAACTATGGGTAGGTTGATCTGTCGCCGTGTGTACGTCGGGTTAATCTGCGAGCCAGCATTTATTGCAGCGGTCAGCCAACGCCCTGCGTTCTCTTTCAGTGTCAGGTTTTTGCGTAACATTTTTCGCGGCTGACAAAATGGTTAAGCCACAAAAAATAGTATCCCTAAAAACAGAGATTCCTTTGTCACAGTCACAAGTCTGTTTGATAAATAAAGATACGATATTCGAAAATAAGTAAGTATAAATTACGTCCTAGTAAACGCAATTCTTAATTCCTTTGTCCGCAGATCTGTCGATGTCCAGGCAGGTGTCCACCGACCCGACTCCGTCCACGTCAGGCACTCCTGCGCATCATCCGAGGGCGCCACCTGCTGAGCTTTTGCAGCTGGTAAATACGTTCTTATTTACGTATATTTAAGAAAATTCAAACAGAAGAGTATTGCACTGCTGTATTTGATAAAAAACCTCTTAGGTCTTAGGTACACAAAATTTATTATTTAGGTAGATTTCATTTCTTTCTTTCACTTTCAATTCTAATATTGATTAGTACCGACGAGATGTCAAAACAAAACGTTGTTGTCGCCGGCTTGTCGAAGTAAACAACTAAACAATCGAAATCCTAGATGAAGCCGATGAAATCTATAGAGGAAGACGCTTCCGTCACATTCTGTATCTTACAAAATTTTGGGTTGACGAAGTGTTGGACCTGACATGCCCGTAAGAATCAACTTTTTCCATTGTCTTTATCTCTGTCTGTAGCCAATATAGCCAATGGCCGGTAGCCAATATAATGATCCGCGCGGACAGGTTAACTATTAAAATTGTCAAACTGCTTTCAAAAAAAGAGGAGAAAAAGGTATTTTTCTCCTCTCTCGTGTGAAGGTGATCACACTTTGTCGTCCCAATACTTGGCTACCACTACGGGGCAGGCTGGAGCGGCAAAGGGCTGTTCATATCTCCCAGGCAGGCAGGCAGGCGTAGTGTGCGTGAGTGTGTTTTTTTTTGTAAGATGATATTTATAGAGAAAGACGCATCACTCACATTCTGCATATTTCTAAAAATAGGGTTGACAAAGGTTTGGATTTGAACCTGATACCCGCAAGGAGGCTGGGCGGTCACGCGGTCAAGCGTGTTCTTTGCTATGGATAATTTATTTCGACAGAATGCATAAGAACGCTTTGCATGAAAGTCTTCGGTACATTTAATTCAGCACTCAGTACAATTTGCAAGCATCAACGTCCTTTTCCTAGTTTTATCTGAGGCGCACATCCAATAGCTGTTAAAATGTTATGATATAAGTTAAAATACACCTTTATTTCGTTGGCAGAAGAAATAAATTCCAACGTCTTCCCTTGGAGCATCAAGTATATTATATTACAATTTGTAGCGCCTGACAAATTGATACAATTCACTTTTCGTGCCGTATACATACCTATATTTCTCTGGCATATGTCGCAGGCGCTTTGCTAAAAAGGTTCTAGAGGTTTGAGATGGCAAATACTTTTCATTTATCAATCTTATCATATTTGATGTACCTATGCGTCATACGTCAAGTAAAGTTTGTTTAAAATGTTTGTTAAAAAAAAAAAATGTTTTATGCCTATGTCCAGCAGTGGACGTTCATCAACTGAGATGATGATGATGGCTGGAAATATGTTATTCTAAGTAGATATTAGTTAAATCTACCAGTATCCAAATTATAACAAAAATTGTGTAGTACTGTCTGTTATTTTCTAGCAAAGTCTGCTAAAATGTATACTTAGTCGTCACATGAAATATGTCTTAGGTTTGATTGAAGATTGTGATGAAAAACGAGTTAAAACATGAAGGTAAAATTACAAAGCATTCTATTTTCAAACGCTTTTTAGATAAATCACTTGTGAATTATGGCCTGTAGTTAATTCAATACCTACACGAGACGCGACGGTATCAAGGTTATTCTATTTTTGATTTCTTCGATGAACGATTGTTATTATGCCAGAAAGAGTAGTAATGGGTTGGCCAGCTAAGCAGAACGCTGAATAATAATGCTGTCTTTAACTGTAGGTACGTGACAAAAACACTGTGGCTTGAGAAATTTAGCTTTATACTCTATATCAAATCCAGATGTTGCTATTTCTTGGCCCCAAGCTATGTAACTAGAATATGAATATAAATAGCTGTTGTGGTTGTTAGTTTCTAACCACTCCAAAAAGGAGTTGGTGTCGAGTTTAAGAATGAAGTGTATGTAAACTACGACCGGCTACAGATTTTGCGAAAGAGGAGATGGAGATTCCTCTGCACCTTCTATGTGACTGTGGCCCCCTGATGTACAAACGTAGTACTCATCTAGGTAGAGAAGTATTTACACTAGATAAAATACAAACCATATCTCGATCAAAATCATACTACAATTTTTGACTGCATTAGGGATTCATAGGAAACTGTAAAAGGGGGGTTCACAAAAGACCAGCGATGGTAGAAGTGACACAGTTGCAAGCCTGTCAAGGTCCCAAACCCATCCGATATGTTGCCCTCTTGTCGCTCCATGCAGGCGTCCGTTTTCGGTAGTGTCACCGTCTGCCATTTTTTTCGTGTAATTATACATTGGTTAGGCAGGCGCCAAAGTCCCTTCCATAACCCAATTACATAATCCATTAGCACCCCAACCTAATAGCCCAGATTTCTTTCATTCCACTCCTTACAATCGAGGACCAGAAGAACAAGAGTAACTGACATAGCCCAAAGACTAAACTAAAGTAGCAATGGGCGGGGCATATTGCTCACAGAACGGATGACCGATAGGGTCGAAGAGTTCTCGAGTGCCGACACAAGGTGGACTTACGACCTGGCGAAGGGGGCGAGAATCCGTTGGACGAAGGCAGTGCAGGACCGGTCGTTGTGGCGATCCTTGGGGGACGCTTATGTCTAGCAGTGGACGTTTATAGGCTGAGATAATGACGATGACTTACAATAGTCCCACATTGGCGGGGGCACTTCCATAGTTTATACTGGGATAGTTGCACATTAACTTATAGATCAAATTGTCTGACGGGCCTCTACGTGTTGGTTTCGGACCCACGTACGCCAATTAAAGGTCCGGGACACTTATGTCCCGAGATAAGGAAAAAACAAACAATAATAATGTAAATATCTATGTGTTACAGGAACCAGACGAAGGTCAAAAGCTGAGAGAGCAGCAACTGAGACAGTACGCCTTCTTCCAGCTGAGGATACATCTGAAAAGAGGACAGAACCTAGTCGCCATGGACAAAAACGGTTAGTTATGTAAACATTAATGTTAACACAAATACACACTTTACACTTTTATAACAAAGAGGACTATCTTTGACGACCTTTTCTGAATTCTCTAAGACCTTATTTAGTATCGAAAACTAAAGTTAAGGGAATATAATTCGGAGCGTGCTCCATACAAACGAAGTCTGGTGATATTTTCAATACTAACTAATTAAAGTCAATAAAATTTTTCAGAAACAATTTAGAAACGAATCTCTATGCTTGTATGAAGTCAGATTTTCGTTAATGTTATAGTGACTCAAACATTTCCATACAAATCTTAAATTAATCCTAGCATTAAAACTGTATTTTTTAACGAAAATCGGACCTTATACAAGCATAGAAATTAGTTTCTAGATTGCTTCTGAAAAATGTCATAGACTTTAATTGGTTAGTATCCAAAATATCACCAGACTTCATTTGTATGCAGCGCGCATTTACGCATTCGGAATAAACTTCTCTTAAAAGTTGATTTTTTGTTTGATTTAATAGGAATTTGTATTTTAATCAGCAACGTAGGTATCCTCAAACCCTTTAGATCCGCAACAAACAAAACAGTATGTACCGCATTTAAGTTTACACCACGTATGTAAAAAAAGATTTAAAAATACTCCGGTCACTTCTCTATCAATTGTCAAGACCGGTGTATTTTTATCTTTTATAAATACATTTGTATTAAATCAAAACCAAAAATCACTTCAGAGAACGCTTCCTTTACCTATGGCGCTGTAATCTGAAAAATTCAAAAAACACAAAATGTTTTATTCAAAATAATATCACATGGATATCTTTCTGACGTCATTTTTGACTCTACCACCGCGTCGGAAGGAGTTCCGTTGTAGAGAAGATGCGGCCAGAAACTCTACAACACACATCTTTTAAAAAACAAAATATACATAGTACACTTACAAATACAATATTGAATTACATAGTGTAACATTGTCAAGACCAGACATTTTAGTCATTCATGCAATTATGGAGTTTATAGTAACATTTTTTACAGAGAGATTTTTTTTTACTTGCTTAACATGGGACTTGAGCTTTTTGCCTGGCAAGTTTAGAATATCCTCTGGTATCTTATTATAATAGCGTATACAGTGCTCCATGAAAGATGTGTTGACTTTACTGACTCGAAAATGTGGGAATACTCATTTACTTTTATTTCTTGTATTGTAACTATGAACGTCACTGTTTTTGGGAGACAAATTTCTAATACGACACACTACACTCTCATGATAAAACACTATCTTACTCTCTCTTAAGGGTGGTACACTGGTTCATATCTGGACCATCATGGAAAATAAATCCAAGGTCCGACCATGGATTCATTTCTGAACAGAATAAATTTCTGTCATTAACAAAATAAGTGAAATAGGTATAACTACCATCTGCTTACATCGCGCAGGTCAACAGACAGCAACGAAATTTTAAATAACACGAAATCATCCTTGTTTTAGTGGATACCCAGAGTAAGAACTTCCTTTAACGAGAAATTGCGTATGATGTTTAATACTTATTATTTTTATACATTTTAAAACTCTGCCAATATTTTATACTCAATTTTAAGCCAAATTTGAATGCACTCTACATCTTGCACTATTGTTGGATGCACAAGACCGCTACAATATCCAATGAGCTACAATTTATCTTTAGTACCTAAGTATACAGGGTATTTTAAGGGGTTGATCATACCGTCCTAGTGAACAACTTTATTTAATCGAAAAAAAAAACTGCTGCTCAATATAGGTTACCTACATTTTGGTCGAGTAGTTTTGTGTATGGGACAACTGATTTTTTTAACTCACTAGTTTAATGTTAGTCTCATAACTGACCGAGATCCGACCGTAAAATTATGCACCTACTGGTTTGGCGAACGAAATGTGATTTAAGTGAAAGTTTATACAGGGGTTCACACAACTAGGCAACCGCCTAGCAAAATCTTGCCGCAAGTACCTTTACCATTATTATTTTTGGTGACATTATGAAAAATTACTTCTTTGACTCTGGCAACCCTAGAGTTGCACCAGACAGAGAGGGGGCAACCCTTGTTTTTCCAGTTCTTCAGATCGGTCTCCTTCCGATGGCACCTAATTTATTTCCTAAACAGATAGTTGGAAAAAAATGTACCACTAATCATAATGGTAAAGGTACTTGCGGCAAGATTTTGCTAGGCAACCCGGCGCCGGCGGCGTTGTATGAACCTCTGTTTAAACTTTCACTTAAATCACATTTCGTTCACCAAACAAATAGGTGTATAATTTTACCGTCGGATCTCGGTCCATAAATAAAAGTAATTCAGTTTGATAGTCTGATCATCCCGTCAAGAAGATTATTAAGGATATAACATAACATAACATAAATATTCTTTATTTCTTTATTTTGATATATTACATTGTAAAGGAACCTACAGGCTTCAATTTTTAGATATTGTCAACTGTTTATTAAAAAGTGGCAACGGGCTCACTACTTGTCACACTGGACCGAGATTGGCTTAAGCTAGCTAATTTAATTTAATAGTTTTTAAGTATTTCGTAGGTATACGCCTATAATTTCTAAAATTATCGACGCGGCTCCGTCCTTCCACGAACCAACAGTCTCGAACCCAAGTGGTACAAGTATATGCATCACCGAAAGCATTATTTGTATACAATGTTTCACTTTGATACCGGCTGTACTATTTCTTCGGCTAGGCAGGCCGAGGCAGATGTACATTGAAGTATTTGTAAACAGAATTAGTAACAATTACTCCAGAAACGAGTCGATGTACAACGGCCTCGGCCTACCTTACACGAGAGTGTACAACTGCCATGAAACATAGTACTTGCCTCTGGACCTCTCGATATTATACTTTTTACTCTCGTATCTAAACACGAAAATATCAATCACGTAGATAGTCTGGCACTGGCTGAAAGCTTTGAATAAAATTAAAAAAAAATTTATACACGAATAATTTTTGAACTTATTCCATCCCAACACTACATTTCTCTAACTGCTGATTTTGTTCATCTTCTACACGAATACACCCCTATTTTTAATGTCAAAATTTTCAAAGTATTTTTAGATACTGAAACTAAACAATTTACTTTATGAAGTTCAAAATTATTGAACCTTCAACCTGAAAAGTCAATCGATTTTCTTGGAATGAAATAGTTTGGGAACCACTGGACTAAAGATCACTTAAGTGTTCCTTTTGGGAATTGGTCCTTATGGGAAATGGTCGTTTTGAGAAGTGGTCCTTATGAGAAGTGGCCCTTATGGGATGTGGTCCTTATGGGAAGTGGTTCTTATGGGCCTAAAGAAAACTTTTCTTGGTTTCCGACCGACCCATGTCCGTTAGGGAAAGTTGGTAAGTTTCATTATCTGAATTCACCCTAATAATTTTGTTGGTAATTAATTAAAAACTAGGGGTGTATAATAAGAAACAAACTTATGGGAAAGCGCGAGCTTACCAATCGTATCTTTTACATGTCTAATACAAATAATTTTTAAAATAACGAAGCTAAGCAGCTAAGGTAATGATATATTTTCTACCAGTCAGCTAGAAGGTGATCATTTTGGAATAAAACCATTTATATTTATGTAAGTGTTACTCTTATACATTGTGTGCCATTTTTATCAATAACCACTTGATATAGGTATATTATAGGTTTTAATTTAGCTAATTTTTACACTATACACATTACACAAATATCTATCGTATACACAAAACTTTAACACTTTTTTTTGCATGTTTATTTTGTATTTTTCTTGCAAACCACTAGCTTTTGCTTTCGACAAATTTTGAAGTTTTTCATCGAATTTAAAGTAGTTTTACATTATTATATCATATTTAACGATTGATCACTTCAAACTTATTATTAGACTATCTAAAATAAGTTCATAAGATAATTCGGTCTTGAAGCATTGTATCACAACTTTCATACTCAACATTTTCTTGCTCATGTCCATGTGATTCATACCTACAATTATCTCAATAATAGATACATACCTGAGGATTCAGGATGGAAAGACCTATCAAATTAGAAGCGGTAGGTTAGTCTTTTGCCCAAAAAAATGCATCTTCTAAATGGGTGGTGTATTGTAAGCCAGAAAAAAAGTCTAAAAAAAAAAATTCGAAAAAGAAAAAAGTCTTAAATCTTGTACAAATTACTTAGACCATGTAACTATAGGGACCAGCCTTGCGTTAGCATTCTGCTCTGCCTAGTTACATGAATTGATCATAATACACAATTTTATACCTTGTCACAAAACGAGAGAGCCAATAACTTCAAACTAGTCTTGTTTGGGGTTCTCATGAGACTATTTTTTATAACAGTCAACATTAGAATCTATATCTCACCGATCACAGCTACCCAATCCGCCGCGTAGCCCCAGCAACGTCCTATGCCGAGGTCCGTACCCCTCTGGGTGTGCCCCTAGGTCGGTTGCTTAAGTTTATTCATTTGGCTCGGTAGACCCTTCGTGGTCCCTCCAATATTCCACAGTAAAAAGTTGTCACTGCTCCCTGAGCAACGCTGTATTAGTGATTTCCAAAAAAAAAAAAAATGTATAATCTATAGTAATGGCATAAAATCCAAAGATGCGGAGGTCCTTTGCAGAATTTTTTTAGTAGAATTATTCGCGTAACTTGGTCATACTTATATGGTCAAAGAGAAATGATTACTGAAATATTTAGAGCAGTCCCCAGTAGTAAAACCTAAGCTTTTTATATAATTTTTGCTTCTTCCTCTTCTAACTATACATTTTGTGGGGTCCAAAACCAGGTTTGTTATCAGGCACCAGTGACCCGTATGTGAAGTTCAAAGCTGGGGGGCGACTGCTGCACAAGTCCAGGATAGTCTACCGAGACCTCAACCCTGTGTGGGACGAATGCTTCACCGTCCCTATAGAAGATCCGTTTCAACCTGTTCAGATAAAGGTATGTTGTTTTGTAGATCAATAAATGTATTTTTAGTTCGTCTGGAGAAATAGGTTACTGTACATTGATATTTGGCTTGAACTAACACGTAGTTTGACTTAAACGTATCTAGTGATAGCTCTGTCTCTTATACTTTTATACTAATGACAGTGACAGCATCATATTTATATCTATGCCAGCTTCCTGTCTTTGATGAGACATATAATTGAGTCACGTTGCAGGTTCTGATACGAGCACTTGTCTCGCGTGGTGTTCGCACGTCGCGTTTTTGTCTGTCACGAGGCTCCGCAACTCACCCGTTCTTGATTAAAAACAATCCCTGAGATTGGGATAGATACAAACTACTTGACATTGGCGGAAATGCAGTGCTAACGCACAAGCAAAAATCCATTAATTATAAATAAATAAAAAAGACAATATAATTTATCAAAGCTTCCTGTATTTAAACAAGTCTAAGGTTCGATACAATCAATCAAACAATCAAATATACCTACGTTATTTTACATCAAAATATAAACAGTAAAATACAGAGAGAAAAAAAAAACAAAAGGCTCAAAATAAGGCGGTCGTATCGCTAAGAAGCGATTTCTTCCAGACAACCTTAGGGTAGACGGGGTCGATACTCTTTGGTGCAAGCCACTTAGGCTGGCTTGCATGAGCAATGTAAGGTATAGAAATTAGAAAGTTCATTGGTACAAGCCACTTAGAAATAAACTACCTAGTTGAATGTAAGATCGAAAAATGGATGATTTAAATATTAGCTTCATTCATTCGCTTCAGCTCTTCGACATTGGCGATATGTCCACTACTTTAGGTTTGGGAACCACGACATTCGTCGCCTACCGACGCTTCTTTTGTCCACTATTAGCTATTGGTCTCTGATAATTAAACGGTTATACAACGTGTTAATGAATAAGCGAAAAACCTTATACACCCCAACTGATTTATAACAAAGTAATTCGATTGAATCAATAATTTCATTATTTTAATAGTTAAAATTTAAAGTTATTCGCATTTTCAGTTTTCAGGCAAAAATTATTTGTTATCATTTTAACAATGAATGAAAGCGCTAGCGTGCTCATGTATACATTTTAAGAATCTTGTTTTGGTAGTCAGTAGGGTGAGAGTGCCCGTGCGGTGGGTTGAGATCGAGTTCAGTAAATTTTAAATTTTACAAACAAATTATTTCATATTTTGAAAAAAATTACCTATGTTGAAAACATGAAAATTCGATTCTGCTCTCGATTCTAAACAAACTACTTTCTAGTTTTGCGTTAATTCATTAACACGTTGTATAACCTATGTAAACTATTATAAATCTGTAACAGAAGTGTGTCTGTACATTAAAGATATTTACAGAAAAAAAGATTACTATAAGGTTTTTAGGTGTCCCTGACTCCAAATCAACCCTTTTTTTGAATTTTTGACTGTCTGTTTGTATGTTCTAGCATCACGTAAAAACGACGAAACCGAATTTGATGACTTTTTACCCGACTGCGCCATTGACTTTAAATCTTGTTTACAGGGTCCAACTTAATATGCTGACACTTTTTGAAGAGGACGGTCAGACCATCAAACTGACCAACTTTCTCTATGGCACCAACATCGAAATCGCGAAAAAAAAACAGCTGTCCCATACATTTGGCTCGAATAGGTTTGCGCTTTTGTATGGGATAGATGATTTTTTTTCGCGATTTCAATGTTGGTGCCATGGAGAAATATGTTCAGTTTGACGGTTTGATCGTCCCCTTAAAAAAATGTCAGCATTTTAAGAACGACCCTATATAATTTGTGTGGACGAAGTCGCGGGTAAACTCTAGTTCGTTATAAAATTAAATCAGGGGCATATCACAAATTGGCTCCATCAATTCGCACTGGGCCGGATGTGGTAGAGCATAGCCTTTTCAGTTTTATTAATTGTACCCTGTTCCGGCTTCATAATGACCCCGAGATTCGTGGGACGAGGCTTTTGCCCTGCAGTGGGATTCTACAGGCTATAAATTACTTACTCACTTACTTATGTATGAGCAAAGTTTTAATCAATTTAAATCCAATACCTTCTCGATGCCATCCTCGCGTGATTAAAACAAATTAACCCTGAAACTGGAGAGGAGTAATAAACATTTGGAATTACGGGTTACGGGGTAATAAGGCAGGGGCGTTCAACCTTCACCTATTTTCCTCGACGAAAGGGCGCCAAATAAAACAGCATAGACGTTTTTATGTACTAAACCTTATGTGATCCGACCGTAAAATAATGCACCTATTTGTTTGGTGAACGAAATTTGATTTAAATGAAAGGTTATATAGGGGTTCATACAAAGCCGCCGGGTTGCCTAGCAAAATCTTGCTGCAAATACCTTTATCATTATGATTTTTGGTACAATTTTTCCACCTATCTGTTTGGTAAGTAAATGAGGCGCCAAGACCGATCTAAAGAACTGAAAAAACTAGGGATGCCACCTCTCAGTCTGCTGCAACTCTTAGAGGCTAGAAGATTTGTTAGGCAAACCGGCGGCGTTGTATGAACCCCTGTGTAACCTTTTACTTAAATCACATTTCGTTCACCAAACAAATAGTTGCATAATTTTACGGTAGGATCTTAGAGTATTCACTGTCTCAGTGCAGTGTACTGTACTTTCAATAAACGTGTGGAGCAAGATGTGGTTCTTAGCCCTTATACAGGGTGTAACAAAACAACATAGTAATATTTAAAGGGGTGGTTTAGACCATCAAACTGAACAACTTTCACTATACCATACATTACATTTGAGTTGAATAGGTACTGCAGTTATGTATGCAACAGCAGATTTATTTTCGCGATATCGAAGTTCTCTCTATACTGAAAGTTTTTCAGTGGTATAAACCACCCCTTAAAATATAACATGGGTAGGTGTTACTAGTAGGTTTTTAGTTAAAAGGGGAGATCTTTTCCAACCGGCTTCATTACCTCAATAAGCTGACTCATCCCTTCACATATTATTGTTTAAAAATAGATACTGATTGTGAACTACATAAAGCTTTTAAAACGAATGATAAATGTCCCTCACATCAACCATCAATAGACTAACGTTGATCGTTTTCCGATAAACAATAGTTTCGCATGTTAATAGCTTGTCGAACCCTCATCGTCACTCCATAATAATGCCATACTAATACTTAGGTACAAGCCTTAGAATCTAAGGCTTAGATTAAGAGGCAATAAATAACGCAAGATAGATAGGCATTTTTCGGGTAATCGTAATCCATCCTCTGCCCTGTCCACGATTTATCATCAGAGTCAAAATCTTAGATAAGATACCTATCTCGGTTAGTGGTATTCTACGTCAGAGATTCATCTTCTCAGCCGATAGACATCCACTGCTGGACAATGAATCCCAAGGATCGTCACAACGACCGGTCTTACGCTCCCTCGTCTAATAGTCGGGGAAATCTACGGATTTTTGTATGGAGAAGCTTGCATTAATTGCACTTTTGGTGATAATTTGGAATATAGTAGATAAATACCTGAAAAACATAAATTCTCAATAATCCCCAATTTTTTATTGTGTATTATTGAATAATTAAAACATTTACAAAACATTAAATTTTGGTATGAACAAAAAATGGAAAACTGGTGATTTTGTACAGGATGGCTACATTCAATACGTTTTACTTATAACAATAATAATCCCCGGTTAATATCGTAAATTTGAGTAGATATCTAATATTTTGTAAGTCTTCAAAAATTATAACCTCAAAACTAATTTTTTTACTGTTTGTTTGTACACATTAAATTTGCCTTGTGATAATTAACTGTCTCTTTTGCTGGTATGCTGGAAGACTTGTCTTTCGAAATAAGCTTTCCCTTTGTACATTTATATCGATTTTAAGGTATTTCTCAGGTTCCTGAGCCAATATAACCACGAAATATCGACAAAAGTGTTATAAACTAACAGTAATATTATTTCAAACACAATTTACTAAAGTGTCTTTAATGCAATCTCAAACCTTATTTTTTCTAGACTATAATGGTTCCCGCCGCCTTATGGGTAGGCCATGCTGCGCTTTCCAGTGCGCGGTTACCACTCCAGTACTCTTCGGCCCCATCGGCTATCGGTTCTGCGAGCAATGTGGGGTACATTAAGGCGGCGGGAACCATTATAGTCTAGAAAAAATAAGGTTTGAGATTGCATTAAAGACACTTTAGTAAATTGTGTTTGAAATAATATTACTTTGAACCATTGCCACTAACGTTTAGCAATTCTTTAGGCTATGTCGGCTACTCTGGTTCTTCGGCGAATCGCTTCATTTCTGATTCGATCTCGCAAGAAAACTCCGAGCATAGCCCTCTCCATTGCCATTTGGGTGACTTTCGGACTGTTTATGAGGCCTTGAGGGTGTGACAACAAGCCAGATTTTATCGTGTAATTATAGACAGTTTGTAAATTCTACAGGTCTTCGACTACGACTGGGGTCTCCAAGACGACTTCATGGGTTCCTGTCACCTAGACCTGACGGCTCTGGAGTTAGGCAGGACTCAGGACTTGGTGCTGTGTCTCCACGACCCTGGGAAGCCTCAGCAGGATATGGGGGAGATCGTGCTCAACGTCACTCTATGGCCGAAGTCGCAGGAAGACAAAGAACAGGTAAGGAACAGTTTTGTCGTCTAGATTTCAGCCTAGAAACGAGCACTGGTGGAATTAGACCACTGTTGGTCTCCACAAATGATAACCTTGGGTAGGTATAATGTAGGGTTGTACTCATAACAAATATGCCAAAACCACAGATCCATGAACATGGTAAATTCGGTAGGATTGATGTGTCATTTGACTGTCAGCTTTGAGGGACACTAATCCGCGGTGACCCTAAACCTTAGATATTATTTAACTATGGACGAGTTACTTAATTCTACTAACCAACTTTTCTGCCACTTTTTGCGGGGAAAGAGGGCATTAAATCCTTTAGATTCTAATTTTGTTATTGTTAAAAATCATGAAAAATAGTCTCGTGTGGAAGTCGTTCTATACAACGTGTTAATGAATTAACGCAAAACTAGAAAGTAGTTTATTTAGAATCGAGAGCAGACTCAAATTATCATGTTTTCAACATAGGTAATTTTTTCAAAATATTAATTAATTTGTTTGTAAAATTTAAAATTTACTGACTTCGATCTAAACCCACCGCTCGGGCACTCTCACCCTACTTACTACCATAATATAATTCTTAAAATGTATCCATGAGCACGTTAGCGCTTTCATTAATTGCTGAAATGATAACAAATAATTTTTGCCTCAAAACTTAAAATGCAAATAACTTTAAATTTTAATTATCAAAATAATGAAATTATTGTTTCAATCTAATTATTTTGTTATAAATCAGTTGGGGTGTATGAGGTTTTGCGTTTATTCATTAACACGTTGTATATGTCATCGATGACGTAAAACGACACACGAGGCTAATTTGAAGCTATTCTTAAGCAATTATAGACTGTCTCGTCTAGTGATAATATAAAATTGTATGTAAATGCATTTGATTAGTTGGTCTTCTACCTTGGCAGAGGGGAATGCTAACGCGAAACTTCTGCCTATGTTAAATGGTCTAAGCCCTAAACTGATCACAAGAAAATGACGTCACGAGACACCGTCTATTAAGTACCCTGATGACATCATAAAACCACACCTCAACCTCAATTCAGGGTTCGGTATTTTACGTTCCTAATAAAATGTAAACTTTTCGGTCATAAAACTTCAATAACTTCGGGCCCTTCCTGCAGACTACATTATAATAATGTACGGGATACTTTTAAGGCGTATGCGCCCCGGAAACACCACTCTTCATACCTACTAATCGATGTGAACGAGCGCTCCGGTCAGAATTTAGCCGTTTTCTTTGAAAAAAGATAAATTTTCAAAAAATAAGAAAACCAAATCATTCTATGTTTGGTTTATTGATTAAAAACATATTACAGCCATTTTATACAGTATGTTGTTATTTTGAATCAAATTAAAGATTGAGAAATTTCTCTCGGGCGGAACTTGAACTCTTCCAAACCGTTATCGGAAGTGCGTTATCCAATTTCGCTACCGAGCCCACTACACATAGAACAAAATGTTCAATCTATTATGACTTAAGGGGACGTGAGCGCCATCTACGCGGGCGGGTGCGGGTTCAAGTCCCGCCCGAGACATATTTTTCAATCTTTAATTTCATTCTATGTTGTATTGTGAAGTATATTGTAAATTAAAATTTTCATCCGATCAACAATGTAAATGTAAAATGGTTACAACTGAAAAAAGGGGTGAGTTTAGATTCCTTTTTCTTCAGTTTTATTGATTAAAATAGATTTCGGGAAAAACGAAATCAATTCTAATGCCTTTTAGATTGTTCAGTTTTGTTTTCTGCTTAAAAATTACCATAGTTAATGTACGAAATGGTTACAAAGTTACCCGATTTTACAGTAAAATCGGGCGGTAGAGCCTTAAGTTCGTCAAGGCTATGTTGAACTTACTACCTACGATAAAAACATAGTGTTTCAGAAACCTGGCTATGTTTAAAGTTTTTTGGGGCGTATGTTATTATGTGCACGTTCATTAAAATATGGCGACAGGCTCGCTACCATTCGCACTAGACACGTCTGCTCACTTCTAGTGAAAAGTATAAACTTAAATGCGTTTCATATAAAAGGGGGTGCTTACGACCATCAAACTGGACAACTTTAGTTATGGAGCCAAAACCGAAATTTTATTGAAAATATCTCTGACAGCCCTTAGTGGAATGTTATCTTGAGCATGCTATATGCCTATGTACGAGTGCTATAGTTGGTATTGAGATAAAAAAGAGTGCCGACAAATACCTACTTACATTTAGGTTAGGTATGATCAGATCGATGCTTAAATAGGTAGGTAGCCTATCATGCACTCTGCTTCATTTTGTGTGCCTTTTATCACTGGATACAATTTTTCTTGCAATCTTTCAAAATAACATGATAACCTTGAACTCTTAAAACAACATAGTCAATAATGGACACTCACGAACTTTGACTATTTATATGTGGACTGGTTACGCGTGTAATTCTACTAACAAACATTTCTGCCACTTTTTGCGGGGGGCGAGGTAACATGAAATCCGCAACTTTGGATTTTATTCCCCATTACATGAGATTCTAATTTTGAATGTTAATAATCATGAAAAGTAGTCTCGTGTGAACCCCAAACGTTCTAAGTTCGAAGTTATTATTTCGCAATTATCGGCTGTCTCGTTTAGTGATAAGGTGTAAAATTGAATGTAAATGCACAAGATCAGAGGCAGAGGGGAAATGCTACCGCAAGGCTAGTCCATATAATAATTAGTCAAAGCTCACGAATCATTAGATAATATAAAATAGGTAACAAAATATATTATATCAAATTATTACAGTACCTAATTGAGGTCAGTCTACAGTAACTCACGCAAGAACCTTAATTTTTTTCCATATTGATTTATTTGACATGAGTGTACCTAAGCATAAAATACCTACCTACCTAATATAGCTTGAAATAAAGTAAAACCATAATGTAACTTCCCATACCATACCTATTCCCATACCACACCTACGAGGTGACAAATGTTTATAATTTTATGGTCGTATATACCAGCACTTCAACGGTAAATGCTTCCGCTCAAAAATAGAACTCATTTAAGGAAACGTATTTCCGTGAATTCCTTTACGCCTGTCACACATATATACAACGTGATAATGAATAAGCCCAAAACCTCATACACCCCAACGGAGTTATAACAAAATAATTAGATTGAAACAATAATTTCATTATTTTGATAATTAAAATTTAAAGTTATTCGCATTTTAAGTTTTCAGGCAAAAATGATTTATTATCATTTCAGCAATGAATGAAAGCGCTAGCGTGCTCGTGTATACTTTTTAAGAATCTCGTTTTGACAGTAAGGCGGGTGTGCCTGAGCTGTGGGTTGAAATCGAGTTCAGTACATTTTAAATTTTACAAACATATAAAATAATATTTTGAAAAAAAAATTCCTATGTTGAAAACATGATAATTCGATTCTGCTCTCGATTCTAAACAAACTACTTTCTAGTTTTGCGTTAATTCATTTACACGTTGTATACGGAATTCCCCCTTAATGGATTTAACCCCTCCAGAATTCCGATCGGAATTAGGTACGGAGGTTTCAAATCGCATACAAAATCCTATTCTGATTCGGAATTCGGTATCTCAAGGTTTTTTGGAGGGCTGAATCGAAACTCATTTCGAAATAATTGTCTCAATAATAATATTTTCTGTCAGAGATTTTAAAATGTAAAAATTACAGATATTAAAAAAAAAGAAGGTCGTTTTTCGGTCCGTCCAGTGACGTCACTGGAAAACCTCTAAACTCCTTGGTAAACTAAAATCAACTTAAAAAAATAACTGTGCATTAGGAAGAAAATAGTTGTACAATGTCCGAATTTGATGTTGCTATTTCTGTTTCTAGCATAGAGTTAGAAAGAGAAGGTAGGAATTTTTTGTTTTTTAATAAAGCAGTAGTTTTTCTCCATGGAGTTATAATTATTTTCTCTCCACTATTTTTGCATTTAGAGATTACAGTACAATGTAATTTAAAAAGATAATTTATATTGATAGACTCGATGAACTGCAATAAAAATTTAATTGGTTTCTTAAAATTATGTCTTCTATCAGTAAAAAATATAAAATGAAGGCCATAAAAAACTTGACATACCGAATTCCGCACTTATGTGTGTGTGGCACGTTAGGATACCACTGTGGTAAAAGACGGAAAGCAACTAAGCAATAACCAGAAATACCGCGTAAAAATTTCACATACAAATTTTCATCACAAACTACAAAGCACTAAAGTATTAAAATCAAATAACATTTTTTACACAATGCAACAATACAATACAGACCAAGGTATGAATCAGACAGCGCTGGTCTTTCGTCAATTATTTTATTTAGTAACCGTACGCGACTGGCGGAGAACGGACGCCTTGGCCAGAATTTAAAAAAGTAAACGAAGTTAACCTTGCGCTAAAAAGTAAATAAATAAACGCGAACGGTTATAGATAAAGAACAAAACGGTTTAATTTTGCTGTTCCTAAGGAATTTCGCGAGGGGAACTGTCGATATATAAATAGTTTGTGTTTTTTTTACGAATTTCGAGGCTTGTGCTTACTTTGATCTTTGTGGCTTCGGGTTCTTTTGCTAAAAATGTGGTTTTAGGCAAGAGTTTTTTTTTAAATATCTGTTTAAGATAAAATATACATACTGGTCCCGGACTTTCAGACTAGATTAGTTTAGGAGCCAGTGCTACATTTGTTAGTTTATACGTTTTTAAATTGAATAATGGATATACAGGGTGTAAGGGACAGCAAACAGAAACGATGAACTCAGACCATCAAAATAAACATCTTGCACCATGGAGCCTATCTCCGAAAACGCGAAAATAAATCTGCTGTCCCATACATTTGAGTCGGGTAGGTATAGCAGTTTTGTATGGGACAGCTGATTTCTTTCGCGTTTCCGGAGGTAGGCTCCATGGTGAAAGTTGTTCAGTTTAATGGTCTGAGTTCACCGTTTCTGTTTGCGGAGGGCTGTCCCTTACACCTTCTATTATGTTACTTATGTTTATATTTGAACTAAAATATTAATCATTTTAACGGGGTGTTAGGTACCGTGTTTTGGTATAAGTATTTTAGTTCTCGATAACCACGTAAACTTTAAAAAACGTAGAATGTGTTTTGTACTCTTAATAAAGTATTGCAAAATATCCTTTATACACAGCAGGTTACCGCGCCCAAATTTTGCTAAAATTATACAGGTAACATAAAGAAGACAGACACCATAACTTGCATGACTACATTAGCAGAATACAATAAGCAGAGATCGAATTCTGCCGGTCATTCCAGAGCCGCATTGAAATGTTAAAAAGGACCCGCTTTTATACAGTATAATGTGACAAGAAATGAACTATAGAAAACTGATCTCCTTGGCATCAAATCTCTATGAAAACTAGCAAATAAGCGTCTTAAAAAAACCGTCAACCTCATTCGCAATCAATTTATGACAGATTTAATGTTATGTCAGATTGACATCACAATTTACGGCAATTCATTACCATCATTGCTTTAATTATGTCTATGCAAGCCCCTTCGGTTAGTCCAGGAACAATTAAAAAATGGCTTCAGGATTAAACAAAGCTCAAATATGACGATGTCTACTTTAACATCCACCACTGTGTGTAACATTTACTAGCATTGTAAATTTTACAGAATTTTTCGCATCCACGTTTTTAAATAAAATAGGGTCCATGTCAACAAAACTACAATGCGGCCCTGGAATGACCGGCAGAATTCGACGTCTGTTAATAAGTAATGATAGCAATGGGTAATGCTATAAAATATATAAATAATTAATAATATAAAAATAATTATCCTTTATTTCATATCAAATTAAATTAAGGATAATTATTTGTAATTAGTTAGGCACCTACTCCATTATTTTCCAAAAAATTAAAGCAAATGACGTGTTTGCGTGCACGATAAAACAATAAAATTTGGTGTCATAATCATAATAGACCATCGATTTGTGTAGAACGGAATACCTACGTGAAATATGAATATTTGAGACGCAAAATGACATTTTATGAAACATTGATTGAGTGGACATCCTATTATTAGCACCGATCTAGGAAGTTGGACATGTTTCAATGTTATTTTTATTTCATCTGTCACTTCTAATTTAAAAGTTATTTTAAATCTGTAATTTTTTTTAAACAAACACACTTAATTTAATTGTGCTTGTACTAATCAAACTTTATAAAATATCAACCTCTTTTTTTAAATCAAGTCTCGTGTTTCTATTATTCACCGTTTAGCAGTTCCAAGCGTTTATCGATAAAGACGGAGACTACTTTGGCTTACGTTTCTATCGCGAATATGTCTCTTAATTGTGTTTTGGCTCTAATCAAAACTTTAATTATATGTTCAATTTACACATATCCGCAAATCATACTCCTACTGTTAGTAGGTACATCATGATATATGATGCTTTGAAAAATTCTATTTTTATCACATATCCTCTTAAATCATTATTTTATAATACCTACGTAGGTACTTATCATCTTTCTTATAAAACTTATAAGTTAAGCTCCTATTAAGTTATGGCATTGCCAAGTTTTCTCTCTTCGATATACGATAGATATATACCTACGTAAATATAAACATTATAAGATTTATAAGTAACTTTACCCAGACGGTTCATTTAGGTTTCTGTGTCAAATGTTTTTCCCCGTGTTTCCCACGGCTCATTAATTATCCCATTAGCTCATTACAGTCATCGACTCATTCATTCTCACTACAAATGTGCAATTTGCAGTGTCATTCGAATGCATGTATCCTTCGCAAATATTATTATGTTACATTTGGATTAATGTATGAAGCGTTTAAAAGCTGAACTATCGATCATTAGTAACAGAATATACTCGACAAGGCGCTCGACCGCACTGCATACAAACGAAGTTCCGTCCTAGTTTGGACATTTAATACCTAGTTAAAGTAAAAAATAAATGTTGTTAACACAATCTAGAATCGGAAATGTGACAAGGTATCGACATAGATATACCAAATTTCCGTTTAAATATTTAGTTTCAATGCTAGGATTAATTTAAGATTTGTATGGAAATCTTTGAACCACGCCAAGGTTGCAAGGTACCGAGACAAATATTGGTTACTAGATTGGGTCAACAATATTTTTTAATCTTTTTAATTACTAAATATCCAAAATAGGACGGATCTTCGTTTAGTATGGAGCGTTTTATCATGAACTAGCAGCCCGTCCCGGCTTCGCACGGGGTAGACAATTATTTATTTTTGGAAATTTGGATATAAAAGACATTTTAAGACTCATTTTTCTACACCTTCGGTTACATTGTTCAAATTTTACCAAGGATCCCTAATTTTCAAAATGAAACTTGACAGAATTTCAAAATGAAATGTAGCCTATGTCAAATTAGAAGAATGTAGCATTCTATTGGTGAAAGAATTTTTTAAATCAGCCCAGTACTTTTTGAGCCTATTCATTACAAACATACAAACATACAAAAATAGGTACAAATCTTTCCTCTTTATAATATTAGTGTAGATATCCTCTTAAGGAAGTATGTAATAAATAATATCTACTATAAATTCGCCATTAGGACTCATTTGTTTTTAAAAGACAATAGATTCCCATAAGAGGTATAATGCAAATTTAGTTATAGTAGTTACATACATACATATTCTCACGCCTGTCTCCCACTGGGGTATGCAGAGGCAACGCAACGCCACCTGCTACGATCCTGACAAACCTCTCTAGCTTCCTCCACATTAATTAGTCCTTTCATGCATGCTCGTCGGTTTCGGGTAGATCTGACCTGGCCCTTTCTAAGCACGTCGCCAATTTGGTCCGTATATGTCCTTCTAGGCAGTCCCCTTCCAACATTTCCACTTACGCTTGCCTTATAGATTGCACTCGTCAATTTGCTCTCATCCATTCTTTCCATATGACCAATCCATCTCAACTTACCTTTCTCTATCTTTTTCACTACATCCTCTTTCAGACCACAATGTTCTCTAATTAAACTATTTTATTAGTTATATTGCGTCATTTTGCGTATTGGTACCTAAATATGCCATATTATGCGCATAATCCAGTTGTTGTGACCAATATTCCCTAGGGAAAGTTGTTTAGTTTCATTATCTAAATATAAAATTAAAATTTTATTAGAATGGGGCCCAGAGTCTAAAGCGTTCATCGCAGACCTATCGGGGCGCCTCAATGAGACCTCTGGTGACAGCTGGCAGCTTCCTGGCTCAAAGAATCAGCCTCACTATCCAGAGGGGGATGCTGCCAGCCTGTTGGGCACCATGTCTTGCGGTGACACTCTAATAAATTATGTTATTTTAGTTTTAGGATATGTAGGGAACGTGGCCTACCGGTGTTTAATTCGACTCCGCTGGAGATGTTTTAGTGGACTGTAGTTTTTCTGGTGGCAGGAGTGGTTCGATGTAAAGGAAAGTCTTGCTTGCAGCACTGGAGGTTTATTTTAGTGATTTTTACACCAGAGTTAGTTACACGCACAAGCACCGTACCAATATGGAAGGCGCAAAAACAGAAATACAACTTTTTTAATTACTACATATTATGTTGTTACCAACAGGATATTAATCGATTATTTAATTATTAGTGAGAGCTGTTAGTTTTACTTAGTTTTCTTTTTATTACCTATCGGATTATATTGTATCATACCTATTATTTCTGTTAGAATTAAGAAATAAGGGTGTATACCGTAGGTACCTAATTTAACTTTGTTTAAGCGCTATGAAGCGAACTAGTTAAATTCCCAACTTGGGATCAACTTTAACCCTGCATGGTTAAAGTTTACAGTAAGAAATATAATTTTCACTGTAACAAACAGTTTATTTTGAATACCAAAACTAATCGACAGTAATTGAACGTTAAAATGCAGACAGGTACCTACCTATTATTTAAGTGCTAATTTAAGGCGTAATGTGCGAATTTGATTACGTCAGTATGTTTAGAGCACGACCGTGCTACGGCAATGTTATAAACTAGAGTTTACCCGCGACTTCGTCCGCATAAATTATACAACGTGTTACAAAAATACAAATAAACATTTAAGGGGGTGGTTGAGACCATCAAACTAAACAACTTTCACTATAGGACCAACATCGAAATCGCGAAAAAAAAAATCAGCTCTTCCATACAAAACTGCAAACCTAACTTGAGCCAAATGTATGGGATAGCTGATTTTTTTTTCGCGAATTCGTTGTTGGTCCCATAGAGAAAGTTGTTCAGTTTAACGGTCTGATCATCCCCTGAAAAAGTGTCAGTATATTAAGAAGGACCCTGTATACCAGATTTTAAGTAAAATCATAAGCTATCGACCAAAAAAAGGTTCTTCAATATCGGTTCAGTAGTTTTTGCCTAATGCTCGAACAAACAAACAAACAGACAGACAGAATTTCTAAAAAAAGGTTAATTCAGAGTCAGGGACACCTACAAACCATATCGTACCTAATCTTTTTCTTGTAAATATCTTCAATGTCTGTACATTCACACACTTCTGTTACAGTTTTAAAATATTTTAGATATTGTATTGATTAAAAAGTCAAAATAATTAAATACGTTGCATGAAGATTGGTGGGACCAAGAATATACAACGTGTTAATGAATTAACGCAAAACTAGAAAGTGGTTTGTTTAGAATCGAGAGCAGAATCGAATTAACATGGTTTCAACATAGGTAATTTTAATCAAAATGTTAAAAAATTGGTTTATAAAATTTAAAGTTTACTGAACTCGATCTCAACCCACCGCACGGGCACAGTCACCCTACTTACTACCAAAACAAGATTTCTTAAAATGTATTCCACGAGCACGCTAGCGCTTTCATTCATTGCTGAAATGATAACAAATCATTTTTGCCTGAAAACTTAAAATGCGAATAACTTTAAATCTTAAGTATCAAAATAATGAAATTATTGTTTCAATCTAATTATTTTGTTATTTATCAGTTGGGGTTTATGCGGTTTTGCGCTTATTCATTAAGGGTATATTACTGTTGGCGCGCTCCATACAAACGAAGTCTGGTGATATTTCCAATACTAACCGATTAAACTCAATTAAATTTAATGCTTGTATCTTGTCAATTTTTCCTTAAAATGTACAGTTTTAAAGTTACAGTGCCTCAAAGATTTCCATACAAATCTTAAATTAATTCTTGCATTGAAACTGTATATTTTAACGAAAATCGGACACGATACAAGCATAGATATTTGTACCTAGATTGTTTCTGCAAAATTTCACTGAGTTTAATTGGTTAGTATTGAAAATATCACCACACTTCGTTTGTATGCAGAGCGCATTTACGCATTCGGAATAAACTTCTCTTAACACGTTGTATAGCATACAGATAGAAAAAGTAATGTAAAAGCTATACTTATTATGTTTATTGTGTGGACTTTAAAGGTAATTGCAACTATAGAGCAAAGGCACTTTAAAGAATCAGGATTCAGTACATACTCTTATTAGATGCATATCTAGTCATCTAAAAGGCAGGTCTTGGCATAAAGAGAAGAACTGAATCGTATTTCTTAATAAATGCAATTTGCAATAAATTCATAGTTGAAATTGCCCCATAGTTGCAATTACCCCAGGATAACGTACCTAGTCATGTAGTTAGGTAATTACTGATACGAGTCATTTAATAACACGGTTGTGTCGAGACCTCCGCTTCTAAATATCTAGTGGACAAAGTTGTATTACGTAATGCAATACAATCTGCCCATCAATTTCTACTCTACGCGTGTGTCGCTCCATCAAGGAGCATCCTCAGGAGTTAGACCGACGAACGCTCGCAACAGAGTTTAAGGGAATATAATTGACAACATTTCATTTTAAGAAAGGTACCAAAATAAGAAAATCATTTGGAGATTATGAGATTCAAAGTTTATATCAAAATTATCAGATTTTTCTATCCATTATTTCTCGAGTTATTTGAAAAATACTGTAAAATATAATTGAGGTTGAATGAGACTTTATTCCTTTGCCTGCTTGGCTTTTCTAAAAAAATAAATAGCTTTTCTATTGTATTTGACAGGGTAGTTCGCTTGCCGCCATTATCGTGTTCAGTGTTGTTGTATTTGTTATTCGTGAAAAATTGGTTTTAGTGATATTTGTGACATAATTTCGTGCGGATTGTGTGTCAAAAAGTTGCGTAAAACGACCAACATAACAGGAATCTCAAATACATACGAAGAAAGAACAAAAGTTTTGGTGCAAGTTTACTCGTACTGGTGATTTTGGCGGCAACGCGCGAGCTTACAAAATCGACCACAATTTCATCGTCATCTTTCATCTATCATCCCATCATCATCAGGAGAGTTTTGCACGGGAATCGTGAAGAAAAGGACGGGCTTTATTTCTTAATTTTCTAAATTAGTTTTTCGTGGATATTATTTTGTTAATGTGGTGGATTTGTTTAATAATGTGCCATTAATGGAGAACAATATAGTAAAAGTGAGAAATAAAGAAGGCGCTCCCGTTTGATTCGGATTGATCCTTGCGTAAAACTCCCCTCAACATTGGAATGTGTGTACAACCCTCGCATTTCAAGAGTTAGGTATTAAGTACAAAGAAAAATATCACTAAAGACCAGGCTGTAAGGGCTAGTTCCCATTGCCTTTCCGAAAGGATAAACTATAAAAAAAAAAAAAATGTATTTGACAGACAGGGGAGGCTTGCCGCCATTAATCTGTTCGGTCGGTGTTGTATTTGATCTTCGTGAAAAATTGGTTTTTGTGGTTTTTGTAACATAATTTCGTGCGGTATGTGAACCAAAAAGTTGCGTAAATCGACCAACATAACAGGAATCTCAAATATATACGAAGAAAGAACAAAAGTTTTGGTGCAAGTTTACTCGTTCATGGTGATTTTGGCGGCAACGCGCGAGCTTACAAAATCGACCACAATTTCATCGTCATCTTTCATCTATCATCCCATCATCATCAGGATAGTTTTGCACGGGAATCGTGAAGAAAAGGACGGGCTTTGTTTCTTAATTTTCTAAATTAGTTTTTCGTGGCTATTATTTTGTTAATGTGGTGGATTTGTTTAATAATGTGCCATTAATGGAGAACAATATAGTAAAAGTGAGAAATAATGAAGGCGCTCCCGTTTGATTCAGATTGATCCTTGCGTAAAACTCCCCTCAACATTGGAATGTGTGTATCACCCTCGTATTTCAAGAGTTAGGTATTAAGTACAAAGAAAAATATCACTAAAGACCAGGCTGTAAGGGCTAGTTCCCATTGCCTTTCCAAAAGGATAAACTATTTAAAAAAAAAAAATTATTTGACAGATTTTTATCGCGATTTCGATGTTGGTCCCATAGTGAAAGATGTTCAGTTTTATGGTCTAAACAACCCCCTTAAAAGTTTTAAATGTATATTTTTACTTTTGTAACATCTTGTATACAGCGCGCTCGGGTGCGCTTGCATACAGGTATATCCTCTTAAATGACTATGAAAAGGAATTTGACATAATATTGTTTGTAGAATACCTTTACTTTTACACCTATAAGCACTTTACCCAACCCTTTGACGCGTCACGCTATAATGTTTCCAAAGAAAACATGCTGTTAACTTTTGTCGAACGCGTTCATAAAATAGGGCGCGTTCATTTATACGTGAATCCTGTCGTAAAACAAAGTAGTAAAGCTTAGGTTACATTAGCGGAGTAATTGGCCTATAAGTCTTGCTAAAACTGTCCCAAAAATCAAGGCATTTTGATTCATAAGACGTAGGAATAAGAGTCCTGGTATGGAACTTATTATTTGCATTGAACTGTATTGGACTGTGGGTTCTTAATAGACCAATTACCGGAGTTCCCGCGTCTACTTTTATTATGAGATGGCTATAATAACTAATTTTGAAAATAAATATAGCACAAAACGTATTTTTAAAATTCGTTATTTACTGACAATTTCAGGTAGTGGTACCTATGTTTAGTCCACCCCAAAAGTAAATATAGGTACATTGATGTATGTCAGTAAGTATACAAGCATACTTAAAAGGATATAATTCCTACGGCGCTCCATACAAAACGTAGTTCCATCCTAGTTTGAACATTTAGTCATTAAAGTAAAAGAATGTGGTCAACAATAAGACAACATACAAACCAATATCTGTATCAATATCGGAATTTTTCAAATGTTAACTGCAATTGGTAGCATAAGCATATGCTCACGACTATATTCCCCGAGGGGGTAGTCAGAGATATTCTGAAACCTCAGAACATCCACGTTTCACCAGTAGTACCGAATCTCTGTCCAGTGTGACGGGGGGTGAGCCCGTCACGACTGCAATTGGTTAATATTGAAAATAGAACGAAACTGCAGCGCGCGAGGACGCCCTGCCTGATATATTCTCTTAAATACATTACATAGTACATACATCAAGCTGAAAAGCTTTCACTACGAAGTCGCGAAGAAAAACTCAGCTATTCCATACAAAACTGCAAACCTACTCGATTCAATAATAATCTATGAAAGCAGATATTTTTTTCGCGTTTTCGATGCTTAGTACCATTTATGGTCTGATGATTTCCTTAACCTTTGTAGTGTGACCTTACCGGCTCCCGGTATATGACATTTGTTCCTTGTCTGTGGTCACACCGGCAGCCGATGTAGATGTTTTTTTTAAACTACCATTATTTTATATTCTCTCTCTATCGGAATTATCACAAAATGTATAAGAAGAAACAGGCTAGCTAATTCAACCATTTGTTCTGTGTGCTTTTGTTCGAAATATGTCACAGAGGCAAAATCTCATGACTGTGGCTATACCGGGAGCCGGTTTCACAGATAGGGTTAAGGTGGATGGATGGCTGCTCACTGTCAAGAGGTTAAGAGAAGTTTATTCC
Organism: Agonopterix alstromeriana; assembly: GCA_963924505.1. Lineage (NCBI taxonomy): Eukaryota > Metazoa > Arthropoda > Insecta > Lepidoptera > Depressariidae > Agonopterix > Agonopterix alstromeriana. The sequence goes on from OZ004684.1 coordinate 6,495,202, forward strand.
GAATGCATAAATGCGCGCTGCATACACACGAAGTCTGGTGGTATTTTCAATACTAAATTAACCAAAAATCTAGAAACACAAACAATCTAGAAACTAATCTCTATGTTTGTATGAAGTCAGATTTTTGTTAAAATGTATAGTTTTAACGTTACAGTGCCTCAAAGATTTCCATACAAATCTTAAATTAATCCTAGCACTAAAACTGCATATTTTAACGAAAATCTGACTTCATACAAACATAGAGATTAGTTTTTAGATGGTTTCTTAAAAATTGCATTGACTTTAATTGGTGAATATTGAAAATATCACCAGATTTTCGTTTGTATGCAGCACGCATTTACGTACTCGGAATAAACTTCTCTTAAAAAATCGTCAGCAAACGAAGAAGTAATGTAACTACCTAAGGCCATACCACATCGCAATAATGTGATGTGCATGTGCATGCACGGAGGCACATCTTGAATTCTGGTGCAACATAGGAGCAGGTAATCAATTCTGCCACGCCCTGGTGCGTCTTGCGTTTGCCTTTATGCAACGCTGGTCACGAATGTAACTTAGAAACTCTAATGTTTTGGTCTGAGCGTCTATTCTTCTTCTGTCGAGACGACTATCATTGAGTTTGACTTAGGTACTCTCGATGTTTTGCGAACCAGTAAGGGTGAAGCCAAACGAGCGTAATTTTGTGAGTTGTGTGTCGCGTATTTGGAGTCCGTTTCATATGTTGGCCTCAGCCAAATAGACAATTCCCGAATTTTATATGAAACGGACTCAAAATACGCGACTCACAACTCACAAAATTACGCTCGTTTGGCTTCACTCTAATAGAAACAATATCGATGGACATAATCTACAAGGTGTTACAAAAGTAAAAATAAACATTTAAATTTTTAAACGGGGGTACGCCTTATTTTTGACTTAGAGCGCAGATCTTTCGAGACAGAAGCATTATAACGATTTATTTTCTATGGGAGTGTTGTTCCGTTGGACGAGACCTATCCAACGACACCACAGGACTTAAGAAAAAACCTAATTTTACCAACCCCTCTTTCGTTGTACCCTTCCAGGGTGTCGCAATTTTTTTTTTTTCTTCATAACTACTACATTTCTGTTTTTGGGTTACTGTTATCCGTCTTCATGATAAATATCGATTCAAAGGTGCAAAAATGAGCGAGTTATTGAGGCGGGGCATACAAACAGACAGACAGGCAGAATGGACGAAAGTATAAGGGTTCCTTGTTTGACTACGGAACCCTAACAAAGTAGCTAAAAACTTTACCCTTAATCTACTTACATAGTTAAGTTAAACTTCGCCCTTATTATCTAGATGAATAAAGTCATTAGCACTTGAGGAAAAACAAGTAAAAACATACAAAAAAATACCTGTTTATTGCACAAAAGGTATTATCTCTTCCCTTTATTTAAACTGTCAAGATTAAGTGTTAATACATTTCCTGTTATGGAATTTGGTCTTTAACTTCATACGATAGAGTAACATTTCGCAGTATTAGTTTGTATAACACGACAGCTACAAGGTCTGTAGAATTAGCAAATAACTGTGAGCTAAATAACGCTTTATCTATAACAGTGATCGTTAAGTTAACTCTAACTACACTTCAAGTCAGGGGTAGGCAACATATGGTCAATAAAATAAGGATTATAAAGCATGTCTTATAATAAAAGAACAAGATGCACAATCTCATATAAAATCTTAACTAATTGTTGTGAATTGACACAATACTTTTTAACTTTTGCAAAGAGATGGAAACCACTCGCCTTTTTTCTGTTATCTTTTCATATAATACGTAATAATGGAACCTTATTTTCCAGGTTTAAAGTAGTAAATAACATAAATTACATGTTGTTACATGTCATAAAGCTATCTATGTGATATTATTTTAATACAACATTTTGAATTTTAATATATAATAGAAAGGTGTTATTTAAAGTATAAACCCCTTAATACTGTTAAACTGAACAGAACAACTAGTAATTCTCATATTTGGGAAATGTGAAATCAACTATTCCATAACATATTTGAGTAGAGTACTGCAGCTGTATCTCCAGAGTGTTAGGGTAAATAGTTGCATTATTTTAAGAGGTGACTGTACCGACGATACTGAACAACTTTTCATAAGAAATGTATAGAAAATAAGCAAAAAAATGTTTGGACTTTGCAAACTAGAAAAGATGATTTTTTTTGGACGAATTTCCCTTTTTTCTTTTGGAAAGTTATTCAGTTTCATGAGTGCATTTTCCCAGTAGAGTAGGTAATGTAATTGTCAGCCCTAACGCCCTGTATAGCGAAACCGATAGCGTTTACTATGGTTTAGGTAACAGACTGTTTATTACGTCTTCTTTAATACCTACCCAAACGTTGTTAATGACGTTTTTCAGAAGTGTGACGGACGTTGTGTTAGAAAGCAAAACAATATAGACCCACTACTGTTGGGCCTTCGTTAAAAAACAAAACACCACAGAGAAATTAAATTTTTTTACGCCATGGTTTTTACCCAATCTTAATTTAAAAATGTTTTCAACCACTGTGACCTCTCCTCTGTACTATTTAGACAACTGATAGTAAAATACTAGTCATTGTGAACGGTCGGCAAAAATATATGTTTCACCTAAAATCAAAATCAGACTAAACTTCGCCACAATTACGAAGAGAAGAATAGAAAAAAAGAAAAACTTCACCGAAAGGATCGATTACGTAATAATGTTTGTATAGGTAGGTAATGTACGTAGGTACATCAAGTAGTTTGTATAGTACTATTAAAGGCAACTACATAATTAGGTAGGTATTAAGTTTAACGACTGTTGACAAACGATGTGTTATACGGGTATATCAAGCCAGGACTTACCTACTATACTGTAAGTTTTAAGTAAGTTTATAGCCTGTAGAATCCCACTGCAGGGCAAAGGCCTCCTCTCACGTATACGGGTGAGAGAACTATCTGCGACCAACTGCTTAACGTGCCTTCTGAAGTACGGAGACGCTCGAGATGAAATACCACTAAACGGTCACCCATCCAAAGACTGACCGGACTAGGCGTTCCTTAAATTCGGTGATCGTTTCCAATACCGAAGCTTCACTATAGACTGGGATAGAAATTCAGTAACAAGTTGATAGGAGAGTTATTTCACGATGTGCAAAACACCGGAAAAGGTATCATAGCAACTTGTTACATCTTTTGCTGCGCCAACGAGCGCTTATCTACAGGGTCCTTCTTAATATGCTGACACTTTTTAAGGCGATGATCAGACCATCTAACTGAACAACTTTCTCTATCCAACATCGAAATCGCGAAAAAAATATCTGCTGTCCTATACATTTGGCTCGAGTAGGTTTGCAGTTTTGTATGGAAGAGCAGATTTTTTTTTGCGATTTCGTTGTTGGTGCTATAGAGAAAGTTGTTCAGTTTGACGGTCTGAACATCCTCTTAAACAAGTGTCTGCATATATTAAGAAGGACCCTGTATATATAGGGTCCTTCTTAATATACTGACACTTTTTAAGGGGATGACCAGACCATCATACTGAACAACTTTCTCTATGGGTCCAACATCCAATTCACGAAAAAAAATCAGCTGTTCCATACATTTGGCTCGAGAAGGTTTTCAGCTTTGTATAGAACAGTTGATTATTTTTTCGCGATTTCGATGTTGGTGCCATAGAGAAAGTTGTTCAGTTTGATGGTCTGATCATCCCCTTAAAAAAGTGTCAGCATAATAAGAAGGACCCTATATACTAACTGCGATTTAATTATATTGTTCGCACTGTTTTTTAGTTTCAGCGCGCACATATCTCGAGATACAAGTAGCATTGTAACGACTTAGTTTGTATGGGTGTTTTGTTCCACGTCACAAGAGCTATAAAACGACACCTCAATATTATTAAAAAAACTAATGTTTTCCAACCTTTTCGTTGTGTACTTTTTGGGGTCGAAAAAAATGTGTTTGTCTTCATGCTAAAGTATTCAACAGGTGCAATATAATGAGCGAATAATTGAGGCAGGCCATACAGACGGACACAGAATGGACGAAAGTATAAGGGTTCCTTGATTGACTACGGAATCCTAAAAAGCGGTTTACTGTACAAAAACGGGACTCCTCCATCTTGCTTTTCAATGCTTACAAACTTGTTTGAACATAAAGTTTTATTTCCATCTTGGAGTGCATCGAAGTTTGCGGTAAAAGTTATTCGTCTAGATTTTAAATTCGCATTCTTCTGATTGAGTAATATTGCGAAGAAATTCAAATTTATGTAAAAATCATAAAATTTGTTTGTCTTGCATTTTCATTTTTTTTTATTGATATGTACTAATGTAATATCTATACTTATACTATGGTAATATCAATATCGTATACGTTCTTAAAAGTAGGTATCCCTAACAAAAACGAATGCTCATTACATAAGTTAACAATCATGGTCAACTACTTACATGGATTTAAGGGGCCAAGGGCCATAATAATATGTTGAGACTAATATTTTCTATGAGGAACGTTGTCCAGCTTTCCGAAAAGAGCGTGCGTGTGCCGTACAAAAGTACTTCTTATAGATTATTTTAAGATTTCTCTAGATAAACTAATGGTGAATATGTGAGTATAAATACAAAAAATCGGTTAAGTTCGAGGCATGTATTGTACTCGCTGTCCATTTAAAGTGGCGACGGGCTCACTTCCCGTCACACTGGACAGAGATTCGGTACTAGGTACTAGTGAAACGTGGATGTTCTGAGTGTTCAGAATATCTCTGACTTCCCCCTCGGGGAATATAGTCGTGAGCATATGCTTATGCTATGCTATGCTTATGGTTAAGTTCATCTAAAACGAGAAAAATGTTTAAAATACATAAAAATACGTCAACTTTGTGACGATTTTCTATCAAGTGAAGTAATTCCAATCGTGTATTCAATTTATGATTTCACTAGATAAACTATCCAAGAATACTGAGGTATGACTTTGGTTTCGGTAAATTGTATAAATCTAGTCGAAAAATGAAAAATAAAAAATGTATAAAATAGAAGTATTTCGTCCTACTATTGCGCCTTAACTAAATATTAAATAAATAATTAGGTTTACCTAACTGCAATAAAAATATATAAAAATGCAATAACAATAGTAGGCATAAATAGGTAAACCTAATTGTTTATTTTTAATGGCTTAATATAGATTTAGCGTTTCCTAGGAATTGGTATAACACAAAGAGAGTAGGTACGTCGAATTTAGCGCAAAGGTACCTATATTATTCCCGTAAATATCTCGGTACGGGAGCACATCTGTTTATTATCTTTTTCATCTCTGCTAAATGGTAGTGTTTACTCGCTTCTACAAATTCAGTTTTATTTCAAACAAAGTGAGATATTGATGAGTTTGATACCAAGTAGTATGAAGATCATTAATTTTGTTTATGAGATCGTGTTGTTAGCATTCTTGGTAAGAAAGCATATTGGAAATTATGTTATTAACAACTTATCCTATTTATTAACATTATAAACTTCCAACTATCAACCAACCCACCATCGTTACAACTTTTACCTACTACTTTTAAAATAATAATTTAAAGATAGTTAGGTATAAGTACCTACCTTAATTCTGACGCTAACAGAGCAAAACATGCACAAAATAAAAGTAGCACAGAGAGCCACAGAGTCTACTATGCTAGGCATATCACTAGTGGACCGAGTACCTAACATCGAAATTCGACGAAGAACCAAGGTCGAAGACGTGGGTAAGCGGATCTCAAAGTTGAAGTGGAGATGGGCAGGACACTTGGCTAGACGGGAAGACGGCCGGTGGACCAAGGCAATATCAGAGTGGTGGCCAAGAGAGGGACGGAGGTCAGTAGGCAGACCACCAGCACGGTCTGATGACATTATGAGGGTGACGGGTTCGCATTGGATCAGATTAGCACAGGACCGTGAAGAATGGCGCAATAAAAGGGAGACCCATGCCCAGCAGTGGGTTGATGTGGGCTATGATTTGAATGACCTTAATTCGTAGGTACAAAATACTTAGTAAAATAAAAGCCCAAATTGGCAAATAATTTTTGACAATAGAAAAAATTAATCGGCCAATCGAAAAAATCCTATCTGATTACTAATACAGGAGCTACACTGAGCCAAAATTATTTTCAATTTTACAAAAAAACATTAACCACACACAACTCTTTAGGTAACTTAGTCAATAAGCCAACGTTTTTATTGTGAGTTTTTTGTTGCCGAATTAACGACATTCATCGACAACGTTACACGTAGTCAGAAGTACATAGTTTTCGGGCAATGTTTAAGGTGGTTGCAGAGTTGCCAATTTCTTACAAAAGTTCGACGCGTAATACGCGAAGCCGGTACAACTAAAAGTAATAGGTATTTTATATATGGAAAAATATATAAAGCATTGAAATTTTCTATGTATAACTTCAAAGCTTTCTATCTTCATAATTATATTATAAATTGCAAATGTTATTTGATAAACGGCATCTAGATTTACTAAACTATTTTTCCACATATAAAATACTACTTTTAATTGTAACGTCTACGCGTATTACACGTCAAACTTTTGTATGAAATTGACAACTCTGCAACCACCTTAACGTTGTCTTCAAGTCACAGCGTAACATTGTCTCTTCTATGTTTAAACATTAACTTTGTAGTAATGTAACCTAACATATCTTTTTCTCCAATGTGGTCAACCTATAGACATAGCCTATAGACATTAATTACCGAATTAAAGTGTTTTGTGACTCAAATTAATTTGTTATCAATTTGTTTTTATGAATCTATCTTAAAAAATACTTACCTAAATATAAATACAAAAACACCGAATACTAAAGATGTACATAAAATCAAACGAGATACATATATTTTTAATTTACCTAAATCATTACCAATTAGCATTGAACCCAAGTCAAAGTTTAATCCGTATCTGTACCAACAGCAAAATTATCTACAAGAAGAAATAAATAAACCATTTCTTGATACTCAAATTCGATCGCCCAGTTCAACTAACAACCAATCAGTTTGTTTCTCGCGTCGGCCGCGAATAGACATGAACATAGTGTAAAAGTAAAACACAGTGAAACAATAAAAACAAGTGATACAATGTCTGAAAAAGAGAAGAAAATGGAACGATTGAAGAAACATCTAATAAAAATACACGGAAAGATACACGATCGCATGGAAGAATTTCAAGATCAAGTACAAACTAAAATAGAGAATTCGAAAATATCCAGATTCGTATCACATCTTTCGGACGACAAAAGTTCTTTTGACGAAAGTTCTATAGAAGATAAAGACGCTGCAGTTGATAAAGTGTTCATAAATTCTACAGAGGATATTGTGAAAAAAGAATTTAAATCGAATAGCATTCCGTCTGTAGTAATCGATACGCCAATCGATACTAACATCGCCGATCAAGATGCTAAAGAAATATGCATAGACTTTTTAAATACAGAAAAGAACCTGGTTCTGTATAACAGAAGAAGTCTATCAGCGACCAATTTGGCATACGATGATGATTCTAATTTCGACAGTTCCAGTGATTCTTGTTTTTCCTGTATGTCCTCTAGCGATGAGAGGTACTGTTTTTTTTTATTTTTGACCAATTTAGACAATTATTCCAGCTACTCTGTACATTATTAATTTATGAGTGGGTCAAATGTTAAGGGGGCACCGTGCCTATTAATTGTGCTCCCCTCGATCGTATTTATTTATTTCTACACAATTATGTACTATTTCCAATAAACAAGTATGTAAAGTGTAAACAATTTATCGGGTCATTGCGGATTTGTGTTTACAATGTTAATAGTTGTTATCTTTAAGACCGCCAAAAGTGGCCACAATCATGAAACATATTAATCCGTAATGCTTCGATAAATAGAAAACCAATCATGTCTACAATGTGACATTCTTGTTTTTTGGAAATGTTGTACAATTGTGTATAAATAAAAAAAATACGATTGAGGGCAGCAAAATAGGCTCGGTACCCTCTTAATTCAAGGACAATATCTTTTTTTGCGATATTTTTGCCTAAATTCTACTTAGTCATTTTATTTATGTATTTAATTCAATTGTTTATTTATTGATGGCCCTTTTAGAAATTTGAAAACTCTTTATTTTTAATTTTTTTTCCGCTACAGAACTTCAGAATTCAGGCCGAGAGCTGGAAGTCTGCCTCCAGGTCAGCAACTTGACGTTCTGACTGCTACAAATACGGTTTTTAACACCTGCACAGATATCGTTGAAAAAATCGGCAATCGGTTCCCAAGGCTGAAAAGCAGGGGTGACAGGATCCATAGGGTATAAATATTGTGTGATTTTTTGTGGTGGTTGCTTGTTTAACTAATTGCATGGGTTTTTGAGCTTTTTTTGTAAATTAACCGTGAAATAAGACTTGTAAATAACTCTACAGTTTCTAATCTAAAATCTTCCTTGTATGTAACTACAACCAAAGTGGGTGTACTTTATGTAAACACGCAAGAATAGTCGTGTTATGTTGTAGAGTTTCTGGCCGCATCTTTTCTATAGCTTCAAAAAATATTTGATGTTTAATAAATGTGCTTCAGGCTTCTATATTGAACAAATTATGTTGACTTGACTTTTGACTTAAAAATATCATTGAAGTGAATAAAAAAATCGAATTAAAAATAAACTTCATGATGTAGGGATGGACGTTAGGAGATCGATGCTCTAGGTTAGACTACTGTATATGTACTTGGATAAGCATTGAATATTATACCTTATAATCTAACTTACTAAAACTACAATGGTGTTACATCGGCGCGCGCAATTTTTGTCATATGACAAGCTGAAAATCTCACTGAAAATACACTATGATCTGTTTCTCCCAACGCAAAAAAAGAAGTATCTACTACAGACACACGTACAGACTGCGACTTTTTGCAGCGATAAAACATGCGTTTGTGTATCGCGTGACGTTATCTCTACACTAGCAATTAACAGGCGTTTGTATCGATTCAAACGCATGATTGTAACGATGCACACACATGTTTGTATCGAATACGCGCGTGTTTATTGTGGCAAAAGCTGTCGACGAATAACTGATCAAATATTAAGAAAGATTTGCATCATGTCTGTATTGCGTTTGCATCTATGCTTTATCGCGTTTTCATCGATGCTGCATAGCGACTCAATCGATGCTTTTTGCAGCACTTCTCCGCTGCACAAAATTCGCAGTGTGTTGAGGGACCTACCCAAGTGTTGCTTGCTCTAAAATTTGATTTCCCTTTTTGCCATCAGATTCTAGTCCTCCTACCTTTAACTTCAAAATCTTTTTAACAATACAACTCATTGTGGTAATCTCAAAAACGAGTCATTGTGTAATTAGTTACGATTTATGTAATTATTTGCATACACACGAACGAGTGTCGTAAGTCGTATCGTTCTTGTGGATAGCCATGTGGTTACGATTTCGTCGGTATCGTCCACACGTTGGCGACGCGACAGCCAAGTATAGTCAAGTCACGTGTGAATGAAACCATCACATCTAGCATGATTTCTCTACTAGCGCGCGACTCGGCTTTTTCCCATACTACAAGTCGTGGCAAGCGCGGCTTTCGCTCTCCGAAAAGCGCGGGAACAGGTTATTTTCTATGCATCGAAGGCGCGTCGCGCGCGTGTAGAGTAGTCATACTAGATGTGCTGCTCGTTTTCATACAAACCTACGCCACATTTGTGCCCGGCCACATTTTAGTCACTGTCGTTTGTTTATGGTTCTTCTGGAGGTATTTTTCTCAGCAGCGTATGAAAAAATGTATTATATGGATGATAATTATACGTAGTAAATCTTAGACTACTTATATGCGGACCCGCCTCGCCTTAGCATTTCCCCTCTGCCAACGTGCAAGATCAAAAAATCTTTCGCATTTACATTCAATTTTATACCTTATCACTAAACGCGACAGCCTATAATTGCGGAACAATAATTTCGAACTTATGACGTTTGGGGTTCACACGACACTGTTTTGTATGATTTTTAACATTCAAAATTAGAATCTAATCTAATGGAATAAAATTCAAGGTTGCGTATCTTGTGCTACCTCGCCCCCTGCAAAAAGTGGCAGAAAATTTTGTTAGTAGAATTACACGCGTAACTAGTCCTCATATAAGTAGTTTAAGTAGTAAATACAACGTGTTAATGAATTAACGCAAAACTAGAAAGTAGTTTGTTTAGAATCGAGAGCAGAATCAAATTATCATGTTTTCAACATAGGTAATTTTTTTCAAAATATTAAATAATTTGTTTATTAAATTTAAAATTTACTGAACTCGATCCCAACCTAGCGCTCGGGCACTCTCACCCTACTTACTACCAAAACAAGATTCTTAAAATGTATCCATGAGTACGTTAGCGCTTTCATTCATTGCTGAAATGAGAACAAATAATTGTTGCCTGGAAACTTAAACTGCGAATAACTTTAAATTTTAACTACCTACCAAAATAAGGAAATTATTGTTTCAATCTAATTGTTTTATTATAAATCAGTTGGGGTGTATGAGGTTTTGCGCTTATTCATTAACACGTTGTATATACAAGGTGAAACTGATATCATCAGCATCCTATTAAAACTAAGAGGCTACCCACAAAACTGAACAAGTTTTGCTATGGGAGTAAACGGATCGGAGGCAGAAAAAAAATTCTGTTGTTCCAAACTAAACTGCAATGCCTAGGTACTCGACTCAAATGTATGCAACAGCAGATTTTTTTTAAGTACGCAATCGATTTTGATGCGGTTTTTCCTATCATCTAGATAATTTCATCATGAAAGTTTATGGATACATTACATTTATATCCCTTGTGAAGCCAAGGCGGGTTGCCAGTTCCTAATAATAATTAAAAAGATTTTTTTTCCCATTAATTTCAGTATCTACTGAAGAACACGAGACTGAGCGACGTTAACAAGAGACTCAAGGCTCAAATCTGGAGCTCCGTGGTCACCATCGTGCTGGTGGAAGCCAAGAACCTGCCCGCAATGGACATGGACACGCGATCGAGTGACCCTTATTGTAAATTTAGGTAAGTTTCTAAATAAATACTAATCATACAAGAAATACAAATAGGTACTAAAATATTTCCCGCAAAAAAGAGATACAAAAGGTGAAAATTTTACTTTCTGTTAACGTATACATGATACACATGAGTAAATATCCCACAGAGAAAAAGCTTCTTTGGATCACACAAAATAAAATGATCACGTGACGAGCTCGCCCATAGGTTTTGTACACGGGTGGTGTGTAGGTGAATTCATTGGTGAAAGGTTACGCACACACGTACCTATCGTATTGCGATAGTGTGAAGTCATCGATAAAATATTAGTTACTTCTTCTTATCACGTGGGCAGCAAGCCCTGGTGTTAGAGTTTTTTCAGACCGCCTTACGGCCTCTGACATGATTATTACGTAACGACTACTACCACCTGAGATAGTAGCCGACACCAACGGCTTAACGTGGCATCCGAAGCACGGAATCATTTTTCTTTTCAGACAATCAGGTGATTCTGCCTGCAATGTCCTAGTCAACTGGGGAAAAACGTACAAAGTGACATATCACTAGGTGTCCCCTATGGAAATGGAACCCACGACCTCCGTGTCAAGAGCCCAATGCTCTTAACAATTAGACCACGGAGGCAGTTACTAAAATGAATCTTTGTTTCTGTGGTGTATTTACTTATGTGTTTCATAGGTCTTCTAGGTGCTTAGGTACGAGTAGGTACGTATTAGTCAAAGGAATAACAGGAACATTAGACATTCTTCCTCAAATCTTCCAACACCAAAACGCTTTTAGGAAAACATTTTACAATAACGTAGAAGTCACATGGGATGCCTTCCAAATAAACTACCAAGCATTACCTACTATAAAACCTTACTGCCTTGGAATAAAGCTTATAACCTTTTTTGTTTTCAGATTAGGTAATGAAAAATATAAAAGTAAGGTAGTATGGAAAACATTAAATCCGTCGTGGTTAGAACAATTTGATCTGCATTTGTACGACGATCAAGAGCAAGTGTTAGAAGTCACTGTTTGGGATAAGGATAAACAGACGAAAGATGACTTTTTGGGAAGGTTTGTAAGCGTTGTTAACATATTAATTAAGAAGAATACGATTTTTTTGTTTTTGTTGGTCATTGGAGGAAGGTTTCAGTCTTCCCGAAAGGAAAGTGATTTTATACAATAGTTTTTGCCCGAATCTTTGTCTGCGTTGATTTTAAACAACAATCTTACTTTAATTGTTAGTCCAGAACATATTCTATCTGTGTGATAAACTTTATCCGATTCCGTTAAGCCGTTTATGCCCGCGCTTGCTCCATACAAACGAAGCTTGGTTATATTTTCAGCACTAACAGATTGAAGTTAATAAAATTTTTCAGAAACAATCTAGAAACTAATCTCTATGCCTGTATGTTTTCTGATTTTCGTTAAAATGTATAGTATTAAAGTTACAGTGCCTCAAAGATTTCCATACAAATTTTAAAGTAATTCCAGCATTGAAATTGTATATTTTAACGAAAATCGGACAACGTACAAGCATAGAGATTTTTTTTCTAGATTGTTTCTGCAAAATTTCATTGACTTTAAAATATAACCTGATTTCGTTACGACGATTGAAATTTCTACCACAGAGCACTATAAAATTGTTTCTACTTTCAGATGTGCGATAGACTTATCAACGTTAGAAAGAGAGAAGACGCACAACATGTGGAAAGAGTTAGAAGATGGGAACGGTCAGATATTCCTACTGTTAACAATTAGTGGAACCACCCAGTCCGAGACTATCACCGACTTGACTAGTTATAAAGAAAATCCTAGGGATAGAGAAATTGTCGAGAAGAGATACGTAAGTGTCCATCGAGTTTTACGAAATTCGCAATTTGTCCAATGAGTCACATAATATGAGTCAAGTGTGGTTTTTACAAGCTTGTTTTGCTTAACACTTTAACTGCTGACGACCTACGTCGTAGATCAGCAACAAATGGGCCGCAGTGCGCACGACTCGCCCAGTGAGTCAGAATTGTATAGCAATCCACAGTGTTAGCACTAAGCGAGTATCATTGTTTTGAGCTTAGCAACGAAAGTTTTAACCCTCTGCTTATGACGATATGCCGTATTATAAATTATTCCCCGATTTTTTCTTTTCGTCGGGTGTTACGTCAAATACAGGGTGTAAAAAATACCCTAGTGATTCTTAAGGGGGTGCTTCAGACCATCAAACTGAACAACTTTCACTAATGGAGCCAACACCGAGAAAAAATTAAAAAATCTGCTGTCCCATAAATTTGAGTCGAGCCGTTACTGCAAGCACAGAGTACTATAATTACTACCGTACGTACTGCAAGTTTTGTATGGAACAGCAGATTTTTTTATTTTTTCTCTGTGTTGGCTCCATAGAAAAGATGTTCAGTGTGATGGTCTGAAGCACACGCTTAAGTATTATTAGGGTTTTTTGTTACACCCTGTATTGGTATGGAGCCAAGTAATTTATTTGAAAATCAAGGTTCATTATTCATTCAGCTAAACCCGTGACCTGAACACATAAGTAAATACCCCACAGAGTGTAAGCTTCGACACAGAGCTAGTGGACAACCTATGGGACGCATTTGATCATTTTGTGCGCTTCTAAAAGCTTTGTCTTTGTGGGCTAGGAGCGCACAAAATGATCATGTGACACAAAATGGCCAACGTCTCCCATAGATTGCCCTCTAGCGCGATTGTGTCGAAGCTTTCACTCAATGGAGTATGTACTCAGGTGACTTGAAAATCACTTAACTGTAAGATTACCTCTAACTTATCCCTCAGTCATCTATCATGAGTATGGCAACCTCTATCTCCCTCTAAGGTGGTTGCAGAGTTGTCAATTTCACACAAAAGTTTGACGCATAATGCGCGTAGACGGTACAATTAAAAGTAATATTTTATTATATGGAAAAATAGTTTAGAAAATGTAGATGCCGCGTATCACATAATATTTGCAATTTATAATATAATTATAAAGCTTTGAACTTATCCATAGAAAATTTCAAAGCTTTATATCTTTGTAATTATATTATAAATTGCAAATGTTATTTGATACGCGGCATCTTGATTTTATAAACAATTTTTCCACATATAAAATATTACTGTTATTAATACCGTCTACGCGTATTATGCGTCAAACTTTTGTATGAAATTGACAACTCTGCAACCACCTTAATCTTGAAATCTCCTCTCCGTGACCATTATGAATAGGTGGAAAAATAATAGCAGAGCGTTGATAAATTTTTTCAACATAACATTTCCAGGTATGGCACAATCTAAACGAGAACACGAGTGGTGTTGGATGGCTTTGTGTCAAAGTGTACGGTGCTAAGGGCCTTGCTGCAGCAGATCTAGGTGGAAAATCTGATCCTTTCTGTGTCTTAGAGTTAGGAAACGCAAGGCTTCAAACTCACACGGAATACAAGACGTTGTCGCCTAACTGGATGAAAATATTCACTTTGTAAGTATTTTAGAATTGATTTTCACAAAATAATATACTTTTCTCAAACATGTTTGCAAACTTGAGCATTATTTTGACAACCTTCTTGGAGATTATGGTTAATAACTATTTTGATTGCAGTACAATAAAGGACATAAGTTCGATCCTAGAATTAACAGTCTACGATGAAGACCACGACCATAAAGTGGAGTTCTTGGGTAAACTTGCGATTCCTCTCCTGACTGCGAGGAACGGAGAGAAAAGGTGGTACGCGCTCAAAGATAAGAAGATGAGGGCGAGAGCGAAAGGAAACTATCCACAAATACTGTTGGAGATTATTGTGATATGGAATCCGGTACGTAATACCACGTAATACCAAAATATTAGTAACCACTGCATTGCTTAGACAATATAACCATGGACGAGTTACGCGTGTAATTCTAATAACAAACGTTACAGCTAAAAGCGGCGATAAGAGTTGTTAATCCCATGGAACCAAAGTACATGCATCAGGAGGCAAAGTTTAAGCGGCAACTCTTCATTCGGAACGTTATGAGACTGAAGGCCATTATCATGTGGTTCATTGAAGTAGGCAAGATTTTACAGTAAGTACTCTTTATTCTGTTCATGAGAAAGGCTGAGAGGGACGTATGGTTGACAATGATACTGTTATAATCAGAAAAAAACAACGAAGCTGATGACAAATTATAGTCAACGTTCATGAAACATAATTATGAATTCCTTGTCGATGTTGACTACGGCGACTAATATGAACTGATCAAACTTTTGTATGAAAAGATGGAATTTCTTTTTGCGAATTTCCTTTTGTTCCCTTGGGAAAGTCTTTAAGTATCATGAGTACAATCACCCATTAAAGTAATGCAACTGTCTACCATAACATCCTGTTATGACCAGTCTGATAATCTTCGGTATTGTGAATGATCGTCTATGTTGATTATGGTGGTACAGCGGTTGGAGTGGCGAAACACTGATAATGTCTTACAATGTGCTTTTTATCAAATTCAATATACCTACCTACTTACTTAATAGTCGTCTCTGTTGATTATGGTGGTACAGCGGTTGGAGTGGCGAAACAATGATAATGTCTTACAATGTGCTTTTTATCAAATTCAATATAACCCTATTTACTTAATGGTCGTCTCTGTTGATTATGGTGGTACAGCGGTTGGAGTTGCGAAACACTGATAATGTCTTACAATGTGCTTTTTATCAAATTCAATATACCTACCTACTTACTTAATAGTCGTCTCTGTTGATTATGGTGGTACATTGGTTGGAGTGGCGAAACAATGATAATGTCTTACAATGTGCTTTTTATCAAATTCAATATACCTACCTACTTACTTAATAGTCGTCTCTGTTGATTATGGTGGTACAGCGGTTGGAGTGGCGAAACAATGATAATGTCTTACAATGTGCTTTTTATCAAATTCAATATAACCCTATTTACTTAATGGTCGTCTCTGTTGATTATGGTGGTACAGCGGCAGCGGTTGGAGTGGCGAAACAATGATAATGTCTTACAATGTGCTTTTTATCAAATTCAATATAACCCTATTTACTTAATGGTCGTCTCTGTTGATTATGGTGGTACAGCGGTTGGAGTGGCGAAACACTGATAATGTCTTACAATGTGCTTTTTATCAAATTCAATATACCTACCTACTTACTTAATAGTCGTCTCTGTTGATTATGGTGGTACATTGGTTGGAGTGGCGAAACAATGATAATGTCTTACAATGTGCTTTTTATCAAATTCAATATACCTACCTACTTACTTAATAGTCGTCTCTGTTGATTATGGTGGTACAGCGGTTGGAGTGGCGAAACAATGATAATGTCTTACAATGTGCTTTTTATCAAATTCAATATAACCCTATTTACTTAATGGTCGTCTCTGTTGATTATGGTGGTACAGCGGTTGGAGTGGCGAAACACTGATAATGTCTTACAATGTGCTTTTTATCAAATTCAATATACCTACCTACTTACTTAATAGTCGTCTCTGTTGATTATGGTGGTACATTGATTGGAGTGGCGAAACAATGATAATGTCTTACAATGTGCTTTTTATCAAATTCAATATACCTAACTATTTAATGGTCATCTCTGTTGATTATGGTGGTACAGCGGTTGGAGTGGCGAAACAATGATAACTTACAATGTATTTTTTAATCAAATTCAATACACTTACTTATTGTTTTATCTTCCAGAGACTGTTTTGAATGGGAGTCGAGGATAAGATCCTTTTTTGGCCTTTTAGTATGGCTTGCGTTCTGCTATTATTACGAAATGTGGATGTTGCCATTCTTACTTCTAGTGTTTTTCACTAGGAATTGGCTCATTTATAGGCTCACTGGTAAGTAACTTGTAATAATGATTATACTTCATTCCAAATAAGGACGACGAGATTTTCCGATTCCTATTTCGCTTTCTGGCCAATTCTGATTACCAAATGTAATTTATTTATTGGATACATATACTATCCGACATATCTTGGACGTTACTAAAGCTGTTCTAAGAATAAGTGAGAGGAAGTGTTTCAAATTTCTGTTTCTGTAATTCAAAATAGCCTTAAAATTTCGTTGCTATTTTGAATGGAGTATAGGTAGGTACCAAAGTAGTTTTAGTTATATTTTCATCGACGTCGTCAGATTTGGTACTGCAGTGTATTTACGATCATTTTTGTGTTTCAAAATTTATTATTAATTTTTGTTTTTGATTTTATAGTTCGATTAAAACGTTCACTGCATACAATTAGAAGTGACCCAATATCGTTTATAAGGAATTTGTTTCGTAGTAAGTTTTCAGAATTTTGTTTTTATTTATTTGCTGTTGTGGTAAAAAAAATACAAGATTAGAATAGTTAGATGATGTGTGTCTAATATAAATTGTAATTACTTGAAATCGATGGGCTGGGCATGTGTTGAACTTTAAATAGTTGCAGGAGAGACTGAGACTAGAATTGTATGTGGTCTCACTTCGTCTCTGATAGAAAGCATGTGACATGAATGCTGAACTGTTGTACCAGAATGCCAACATAACATTTCTAATCACGTGGTACTAACAATTGTTGTAAAAATTAGGCATATGCATCTGACAAAAACTCATGCACTCCTGAAGTATTATTTTTGAAAGTCAAATCAGCAGTCATCAGCAGATGCATATCTCCATAGTAATATTGACATTTTCAACTGCTGAGTTCAAGGAATGACTTTTAAAAATCGCACTCCTGATCTAGAAATTAATCTCTGTCTGAATTTTGTCAGATTTCAGTATCTAGTTTCAATGCTAGGGTTAATTTAAGATTTGTATGGAAATCTTTGAGCCACGGTAACTTTGAAAACGGAAATCTGACAAAATGTTGTTAAAGATATTAACTATAATAGTTACTAGATCGTGTTAAAAAAAAAAACTTTTGGCTCTTTAGCGCGAGCCTGAAACGCACTTATATTACGTTATTTAGACAGACAGACAGACGGACGTACACACGGCGACACATCAAGCTACGCAAAACAAACATAAGCTGGTCATGCGACGTTATTCATTACTCTACCTATGCGGCCAGCTTATTCTGGTTTTGCGTTGCTTGATGTGTCGCCGTGTGTACAGCGGAGGTAATAGGGTTCCCTTGACATGACACTTTTTGGTTACGGAACCCTAAAAACAATTCGTTATGTTTCAGGAGGCAATCCTTTATTGGTACCAGTGGATGATGAAGATCTGCTGGCAGAAGAAGATGACGAGGAAGAGGGCGATAAGGTTAACTCTTAAATAGCTCTCAATTTGCTTTCGGAATACTTCGGAAAACATTGATACAACTACAATGTCCCACCCTTTGATTAAATTATATGTCAAAATAGAACCTCACGCTTCTAACGTACTTTTAAAACTAACGGACCAACTTTCTTATGTTGGTGTGCGTGTATAGCGATAGGGTTGTCAACTATCTATCTTGACATATAACTTCTAAAAGTCCTACCTTCGTAAGGTAAATTGCTACTGAAGGTTGTAGCAAGGATCGCTCTTGGATCATTTACGGTTTCAAAATGGAATGGTTTGTCAAGTCGTGATAGTTGGCATCAAACATTGACATAAATACCTACTATAGACTCCAAGTCCAATACAAAATCTTAACAAATATTTGTCCGACTCTGACATAACTCACACAAATCAAGTATGCATGCTGTTGGGTGGCAGGAATATGTTGTTTTTGATTCATAAACTTAGTCGTATTTGGTATGATTACTGTCAGCTAGTTCAAAAAGAGCTCTAATGAGCTCTTTTGGGTCTGCCATTTTTGGATTGTTGATTGTGAATCTAGTTCTTTGCTATATAAGATATCAATGGCAACAAAATATTGAGCTGCAAAAGATACTAAAGATTTGATAGTGAAATTTTTTCGCGATTTCGATGTTGGTCCCATATAGTTGTTCAGTTTGATAGTCTAATCATCCTCTTAAAAAACCGTTATCATGTTAAAGACCCTGTAGAATAACGCTAAAATATCTTACAAAAAGAAGACTTTCTCCAAACCTCACCCTATCCTGATGCGGTACGTTCCCAGAAGGCTGGAAGCATTCCCTCTGTCCTATAACATCTTTGTTATGTTCTAGGAGGAAAAGAAATCTCTTAAAGAAAGACTACAAGCGATACAAGAAGTGACGCAGACCGTTCAAAACGCTATCGGCTACGTCGCGTCTTTGGGAGAAGCTGTTAAAAAGTTTGTATTTTCTATATTTCATCGCGTTGGTGTGGTGGCGCATTAAGTATAAAATACATATTAACTTTTATACTGTGTGTATACAACGTGTTAATGAATTAACGCAAAACTAGAAAGCAGTTTGTTTAGAATCGAGAGCAGAATCGAATTATCGTGTTTTCAACATAAGTTTTTTTTTTCAAAATATTAAATAATTTGTTAGTAAATTTTAAAATTTACTGAACTCGATCTCCAATCCACCGCTCGGGCACTCTCACCCTACTTACTACCAACACAAGATTCTTAAAATGCATCCACGAGCACGGAAGCGGTTACATTAATTGCTGAAATGATAACAAATAATTTTTGCCTGAAAACTTAAAATGCGAATAACTTTAAAATTTAATTATCAAAATAATGAAATTATTATTTCAATCTAATTATTTTGTTACAAATCAGTTGGGGTGTATGAGGTTTTGCGCTTTATCATTAACACGTTGTATAAGTATGAGAAATAAATAATAACTTGGTGAAAGCAAATAATAGTTTTAATATAATATGGAAAAATACACGTAAGAGAAATATAATAGTTGACAGAGAGATAACAGTCAAGTGTATCTATGGCAACCTTAACCATAGTACATAATGATAGATTATAGAGATATATACAATCTCTTCACATAGAGATATGGCGATTCAATCGTGAAGGTCCGGGTTCGAATCCACACGGACGACATGTCATAATACCGATGATTTTCTTACTTATGTACGTAATACCGACTGCTCTCAAACGATGAAGGAATACATTGTGAGGATACCTGCAAACGCTGAAGTAGAAATTCTGATGCGTATGTGAAGTCTACCAATCCGCATTGCGCACGCGTGGTAAACTAATGCCCAAACAACCTCCCTGAGGATTGGCTTGTGCCCTGTAGTATGGCAAACCTATAATATAGGCTGATGATGATGTTTATTATTTGATTACATCACAAACAAGGTTCTCAATACGACTGCATATTTTCTAACGCCACTTTCTCTTATGTAAAAGCAAAAATACCTAAATAAAATAATTATGTAGGTATTAATTTTTTTCCAGCCTTATGAACTTTACGGTGCCATATTTAAGTTACATAGCAATCATAATGATATTTGGGGCGATGCTGGTTTTGTACGTGATACCATTACGATATCTTCTCATGGCCTGGGGTAAGTTTTTAGTAATAATACACAGTGGCGTAGCGTGGGTTTCTGCCGCCCGGGGCACAGTCCGATTTGGCCGCCCCCTTACCTTACCTACAAAAAAAATAACGGAGCGAGCGGAGCTAGCTCGAATTTTTAGCACATCTAATTCCGGTTTTGGTCAGACATCTTTTGGTTTATCCCTGCAAAAATAGAAACTTAGAACGAGCTCGAATTTTCTCCTCAATACGAATCGGGGAGAGCCAGAGCTTTTTACGTACAAAACATGTGCAAAGTAACCGAAGTAAAAGATGTGGATGGAGCGAAGCAAGCTCGAAATTATTGGCACCACGTCTTAGCTGTGGTCAAAACTCCTTAAAATTATGTGTTGGCACAGTAATTAAAACAGAAACTTAGAGCGAGCGAAGCTAGCTCGACTTTTCTCTGCTCTACGAATTGGTTATAGAAACAAACAAAGCTTAATGAATCTATATTTTCCCCGAATTTGCCGCATCTAGTAAAATGCCGCCCGGGGCATTTGCCCTTCTTGCTTTCGTCTCTCACCATCTCAACCACAACCTCAGTTTGAAGTCAGTACACCAATTTCGTTTTATTTTCAGGAATAAACAAATTCACAAGGAAAATTTTGAGACCACACACGATACCTAACAATGAAGTTCTAGACTTACTATCGAGAGTACCTGATGATGAAATTCTGGTGAGTATGAAAAAAAATTTTTTTTTGTGAAACTTAAAATGCTTAAGGATTGTAGGTAGAGGTATGTAGTACAGTAGTACCAGATTTATGAGTTCTCCCGATGTACATACGGCGACACATCCAGTTATACAATACCAACATAAACTGGCCGTGCGACATTATACGTTACTCAATCTACGTGAGGCCAGCTTATTTTGGTTTTGTATAGTTTGATTTGTCGCCGTGTGTACTTGCGCCGTTGACAAATTTTAATAACGCGCTAAATTATATTGACCAATAAGGATGTGTCACCTTCAAATCCTTTGACACGACTGGCTAATTGTTTTCGCGCCCTTTTCGCTGCTATCCGACTTTGCACCCTTTAATTACTAAACGACTTCGTGTTTTGTCGGGGACTGCACGCAAACGAAGATTGACGAGGGTACTTAATTATTTGCCAGGTCGTACTGTACTAGATACTCTAGCGATCATAGCGCCTATTTAAAACTCTACCACGTAGAAAACAAAACTTATAAGTGGGTATGACTGACTGAATCTCCTCGTCCGCCCACTAGTGTCGCCACCAGGAAGCTGGCGGTACCTATGCCAGCTTCCTGATCACCCCAATACCTATGCCAGCTCCCTGCCACCTTATCATTTTACTCCCGCCATATTGCGGATAAAAATAGAACTACGTTAGAGTCCGTTTCATAACGTGTGAAAATCACTCTGCGTGCCAATATGAAAGAGAAAAGGGAGTGCCTCCGCTGCCGGCGCCGCGCCGGTAACCAAAAAGACTGCTGCCCGCACCGACTTCCGAAAAGACCGCAGGTGCCGGCTGCCTTGATAATGTTGGTATGCTATTTGCGTTCCCTGGGTATGGTATGTTAGAGTGAGATCGATTTTTGAAACGGACCCTAAGTAAGCTAAAGTTAAAACCGCGTAACTCTTAAAATTGTGGACCCTAAGTAATATAGTTGCCAGGATGAAATATAGCTTAAGCATGCATAGACTTCCCTTTGAATTGGACTCACAAATCTATTTCATGGTAGGACCCGATTTAGTACCCTTTAGACGTGCAATTGATCGCATGCTTTCTGCCAAGGTCAAATAGCAAGAATGGTTATTGGCTGAGACCATGTTTACGATCGTGCGATCGACCTTTAGAAAAATTTGGCTAAAAAGCACTCAATCCATTGCCCGTTTAAAGGGTACTTAAATCTACATTGCTGCACCAGTGTGTTATATGAGTTTCACGGAAGAGTTAAAAACCCACGGGCCACGGTGTTGGTATGACGTGATAATAATTATATTAAGGCGCTTTCGAAAGTTTGTAACTAACTAAGGTAGGTATGAAAGAAAGACGTATTTATTTTAGGAACATAAAAAGCCAGTCTTTTAAGAATGTTAGCTCACCATATAAAAAGTACCTAGTCCATATTTATGTAGATACTCATAACTTCTTATTTATGTTAGTTTTACCCATAACTCGAGCCCGTCGATTATTTCGTTCATTAAATCACCTCTCATTTACAATTTCCTGATGCATTAATTGGTACAATATAATATATTGTAATTTTAGTGTTTAATGAGTAGTAAAACGTAGTTCCAACATACCGCGATAGATGGCGTTGACGCGGGTTTTACGCGAAGACGACAATTTAGGCAAAGAAATAAGCCAAAAAAATGCATGTTACCAAGTCAGACGCATCCGTTACGAAGTATTTTTTCATATATTTCTGCTTACCTACTTAAAACCATTTTTTAAAAATATATTCTTCTGCAAGGTCGCTATCCATGTTTCGTCAACACCGTCTATCGAGCCATTTGAAACTACTTTTTTTAATGTCTTTCGGAAAATCCCTCCAACCATATTGAGAGATTTTGCCGGATATTTCGTAAATCATTCTTATATTTACTTTTGAAAAATAAAATTGTTTCCAGTTGGATTGTAGAGAGTTAAAACCACATGCACAGGGCGAACATCGGAAGGATCCAAGAAAAAAACACAAAGTGTCGTAACACAACACAAGCATTTGACAACGGGTCAAGTTGAATTTGAATAGATTTTGGAATAGAAAACGTTTGTAAAATTATAGTTTAACATCAAGAAAAGCTATTTGTTTTTGTAAAATTTTTGTAGCAGAATAAAATTATAATCTAGGTAAGTAGGTATAAAAAAACGTAAGTACATGCATCGTCCACATTGCAAAATAGAGTGACAAAGGTACCTACCTAGAACCTAGAATCCAAAAACATAATGTAGGTACAAAATCACATTATACCAACATTATACAAAAATTTTCTTGTTATGAAATTAGATCTGATGATGTACCTAGGTATCACAAAAAATTATGATAAAGCCTGTGATTTAAAAGATCTGTAAAGATTGTTAAAACATAATATTTTAAATATTATTTTTAAATATAATATGAAACTATCAGAATAACGTAAAAAAGTTAACATAATTTTAAATATTAAGTACCTATCGTTATAAATATTTCTTCCGATATTTTCCAAACTTAGCTAGATTTTGCTAGATGAATCAAAATATTTTTATTGTAAATATTCGGAGATATAATAATGTTAAAAAAAATCACATTGTACAGCTCCAGAACTCCAAAAAGTTGCATTTAAGTCCCAATTTATATAAATTTTATTGTATACGTAGATAGGTTTTTTAATGTCATAATTTTTTGTAAAATATTACTTATGTTCAATGTTACAACGTTTTATGGCGAATGCCTTTCTGAAAATTTTTCTCTACCATTTTTCCTTCACTTCAAATATTTACACACCATAGAATAAGACTGAGACCAATCTCATAAATTAGTTTGAAAAAAATATAGATAGATATCTAACTGATAATAAAAAGGGATGTGCGTGATCAATATCAGCTTCTCTTATTCTCTTGCCAGCATTTTTCTCATTCCAGCTTCTACAAATAATTATCTTATCTTAGATACTTAATATCTATTTACAAAATGTAGAAAATGTACCTAAATAACAATTTATTTTTTACTCGATCGTTGCATCTTCCGTATAGCACAAAAATATCTTAAATGTTAGAAATAGATACTTTATCTTTAAACTATGATCTATTTGAAATGTTCATGATTGTATTAAATAATTCTTACTAATACAAAGTAATCCAAGAGATTGCTAATGTTTTTTGTTTTATTTAAAAGTTACAAAACTTTCAGACTGTTTACTATGTCACACTTATTTAAACTTTTCTGTAATTTGTGGTAAACTACCACAAAGCTATTTTGTATTTCTACGTACAGCAAAATTCGATGAACATTGGCGAAATTCTACGAATATTAATATCAGATAGAAATTTTGAGAGTTAATTTCGTCATCATTTACTTTTGATGTTGAATGTACATTTAACTTATTCCTTTAGATTAAACAGTTTTAATGAATGGAATAGTAATTTTCATTTAAATGAAATAAAATTAAAAAAATCGAATGCATTTTAAAAGCACATGAATGGCTATGTTAAGACAGACCTCACAATGTACCTACGCATATGTTTGTTTTTATGGTCAAATTATTTCCTTTCATCAGCCCATGATGTTAGGTAGTCCATGTACAACTTAAAAACTTTTATTTCTAGTCATTTTATTGCTTCATCTAATGACAGCAAAGATATTCATGCTTGAGGTGAATACAGAATTAGGAATCATTTTATCAGGAAACAATATCGGATCGTGAAATTGTCGCAGTCCTGCATGGCGACCTTGAGCAAAATGTATGAAACTGCGCCTGCAGTCCTACAAGTCGGACTGCAGTGAGGGCCCTTTACTTGAAACAAGTTTTAAATCTGCTTTACATTATGCAACCGATCGCATGCAATCTGAAATACATTGCTGCGTGAGCGTGTTATATTTCAAGTTTAAACTAACAGGTAGAATGTACTTTAAATTGCATGCAATCTGTTTCATATAAAATAATCCTGAATTCCTGAGCTATGAACTTCCTTCATCTGTTGTTTAGAAAGCACGATGTATAAAACAGGTTTTTACTTCGGGTAACTTCAAATTCGCCAACAATGACTGACCTCTTTACGTTTCTGAATTTTAGATTTTAAGAATTTTAATTTTGTGAATGATAGGTAAGTAGGAAACGCCGCTGAAAGCACTATTTTATGAACAAATTTATGCACAATAATGTCTAATAATAACCTCAGCCGCATTAAGTATTTTGTGATATTAATTTAAGTATTGTTGTTTTAAAATAATGTATGTACCTAGTTAATGGCAAGCAATCTGATGTTGCATAAGGCCTTACGCAGACGACGGACAGTTTTGCCCGAATAGATGTAGATAACGCAAATATCTGCGGGTGCCCTTGGGCAAAACTATCCGTCGTGTGCTCACGGCCTTAGTGTAAAGAGAAACACTAGGATTTAAACCAGTGAGCTATTTCACCATTTGTATAATTTATGTATAAATGATAGGTTCCTAAGATATTTGAATTTTTTGTGCCAGATTTTAAATGTACCTTTCTGCAAAATTCAGTTATGGAGGATTTTCTGATGGGTAGTCACTAAAAAAAAATTGGTCCTAAGTCCTAACTTTTCGATAGATGGCGCCGAAGTGAGATGATTTTCATAATTTTTTAAAAACCTAGCTTTTAATAAAATAGGTAGATAATAAATTGTGTTTTATTGATAAGTAGGAACATTTTTAAAAATACTATCGCCGACAGTTGCGTCAATATTAATGACATTACAAATGATTCTAATTTGGTTCTGCAATATGAACAAACTTGGGCGCCATGCCATGTCAAAACGCTATTCTATAAAGGTTTAGATAATATTGTAGTTTTTACTTTTTAAATTAGCTGTCAGAAAATCCCTCATTTAGGCTTTGTGACTTAGCTTTTTATTAATTACAATTTATAACTAATTATAAAATGTTTAAACAATTCTTCCATTAAATAATTTGTTTTATGAAAACCAAACGTTATAATTTAAAGGAACACAAAAGAGTTGAATGTTAAGCTTTTCATATTTTAAAAGAATAAAAAATCTAAAATTACACAGTTTGTTTTACTCGTGTTTAATTAACCTATACCTAAGATTTCCGGTTAATCCACTCATTCTAGTCATTCCATAAAGAAGAAGAAGACAACTTTCCTGAAGTGCTGTTTCCGAATCGAAGTCCTTGGTTGAGACCGATACCTACGAACAACAAGTTCTAGTAAAGTGGGATTCTAGAGGCTAGGGCTGAGATTCAGAGACGATTTTTTTGGTCTTAGCTCGAGCTAAGCGTGGCGAAAATGTATGGATTTTGACATACGGGAGTCCGAACTAAGACTTACAAATCGTCTCTGAATCTCGGGCTAGGTATATCTGACTTGCTTACTTACTCTTTCTTCAAATCCACTTTACGTTTGGCAACCGATCGCATACGATTGAAAGTACACACGGCGACAGATCAACCTACCCATAGTTGAACTCTATGTTCATGGACATAAGGTCCAACTATGGGTAGGTTGATCTGTCGCAGTGTGTACATTGCTGCGTGAGCGTGTCATGTTTCAAGTTTATATCAAGCTAACTCTTAGCGATGCTAACTTCAAATTGCACGAGATCGGTTGAATAATGTAAAGCGAGTCTAAGGCTGAGATTCAGAGACGATTTGTAAGTCATAGTTCGGACTCCCGTATGTCAAAATCCATACATTTTCGCCACGCTTAGCTCGAGCTAAGACCAAAAAAATCGTCTCTGAATCTCGGCCTAAAATACACTGGGCCATGGGTCTGTTTTATTCGGTATATATAAGAAGATTAAGGCTGAGATTCAGAGACGTTTTTTAAGTATTAGTTCGAACTCCCGTATGTCAAAATCCATACTTTTTCGCCTAGTTTTCACCCTACTTATCTCGAATTAAGAATCTCGGCCTAAATCTCTACGTAATATAGTGCGTGGAGACTGCATTACAAATATTTTTTTG
This sequence comes from Agonopterix alstromeriana, assembly GCA_963924505.1. Lineage (NCBI taxonomy): Eukaryota > Metazoa > Arthropoda > Insecta > Lepidoptera > Depressariidae > Agonopterix > Agonopterix alstromeriana. Next base: position 6,522,233 of record OZ004684.1, read on the forward strand.
AAGCTAATAACTATGACCTTGATTTTCTTGATCACTGAGTTTTCCCATCTCATTTCCTCTTTACATGGAGTTATCATTCTAAAGTCATGTCATCTTTAGAATGACAACTCCATGTCACGAGCAAATGAGATCGGCAAACGTCATCCAAAATCCCTTGTGGAAGAGAAAAAGCATACGAAGAAACGTAAGCTAGAGTGAGATAGGACTCCACAAGTGATTTTTACACGTTTTGAAACGGACTCTTGACTGGGCAGCTAAAAACGAGCGCTAGCAACATTAAAAAAAACAAGCCGCCATCCGCCATCATTGTTCTGTCATTGTCACTTTGTCAATGAGTCGTGGCTGCGAGTTGGTGCCAATTTCCATTTCAATAGACCCCTGATTTTCCCCAACCACCATGAGTGCCAAGATCCAGGAATACCGGGACTCCATCGAGCGGAACCTCGTCGACAAGAGCAAACCATGGACCAAATATTTCGATTTAGCAGAACAGAAAACCGGCTTGAACAGAGTTTATCTCTTCGTCGGTGAGAAAATTAACTTTTTTTTATGCACGTTTATTTATATCTTTAGCCGTATCTTGACGTTTGTTTTTTGTCGGCAGGTTTGGTCGCATTCACGGGGTTATATTTAGTTTTTGGGTTTGGAGCTGAGCTGATATGCAACTCGATTGGTTTCGTGTACCCCGCCTATATGTCTATGAAGGCTTTGGAATCGCCTCAGAAAGACGATGACACGAAATGGTTGACATATTGGGTGGTCTACGCGTGTTTCTCGATCGTGGAATATTTCTCTGATTTCATTGTCGGCTGGTTCCCTCTTTATTGGTTAATAAAGGTTAGTATTTAGACATATGGTTACTAGTTAGCTTAGTAAATGTTGTACTAAAAGCTTGTAGGTATATTACGCGACCTTTATAAGCCCAAATCAGAATATTATCTACTACACATCACTACATATATTAAATGTCCCCCGCTGCGTTTTTCTGTCACCGTATCTGTCTGTATAGGCTAATATCGGAAATTACTGTAGGGATTTTGATACGGTTTTCACAAATAGATAAAAAAAGATTCACGAGGAATGTACCCGTGTGAAGTTGGCGGGTCGCTAGTTAGATATAACCTCTAAACTCTGGAAATTACACCGAGTTCTCGGTATATTGGTAGTTATTTTTACCTAAGAATGGCTGCTTAGAAATTTGCTTAATCTATGTCTTTACACAAAAGTCTACCTATTAGCAAATTATTTATGAAATTAGTGTAGATCCATCCATCCATCACAGCCCATGATCAGTCCGTCTTCGGACATAGGCCTCTTCCATATTTCTCCATGACGTTCTGTCCCTCGCCCCTGCATCCAGTTGGGACCCGCGTGTCTCCTAATATCATTGACCCATCTTTCTGGTGGGCAGCCTCTACCCCGCATGGTTTCTCTGGGTCTCCACTCCAGTGCTCAGTATCCATACGTACAACGTGGCCCGCCCATCTCCACGACCGGTGTTCTAGATTTAGATCTCATGACTTAAAGGTATCTACAAACTTAAAGTCGCCAGGATCGGCTTTAGCATTGTGCTTAAAAGGCCTTGTCGGCGACATTCACTCTCCATAGTGGATGGATATCCAAAACTGGGAGATATCTTCTTCTGAATGATATTGCCTACCTCATTTACCATGTTTTTGAAAGGTGAAGAAAATAAATATCTAGGGGTCAACACAAAAGATCACCATTGGGTCGAAGCGTTGCTGGGTTGCTAGCCACCATAATAAGATAAGATAAGAGACTTGCACCCAGGCAGGCTATCCGACGATATGTCAACGACTTTTGTGTGTAGAGAGAGACCTTAACAGACACTGCAGACGGCACTAAGAAATATATTTTAGATTTCCCTAATTTAATACATGATTTGTAACAGCAATACAAAGTTTAATCTTCAACAACAAATAATGACTGTATGTTAAAAAAACAGTATAATCCTTAACTATGCAGGTAAGGGAGAATAGGCAGTCCAAAGTTAATGACCTCCTTCCTCTTAGGTACTTGTAGTACCTAAGAGGAAGGATCTCTCTTTAAGACTAGAGTGAGCCAAACTAATTGTAAAGTGTCCACTTTTTTTGACGTTTAGGTTTGAGTATGTGGCGTCAAGTAGTATGGATAAAAGGCACCAAGTGACATGGCCTTATGTTTACGGTCACTTTTCACACACACTAGCTCAAAAAAAAGTGGACAGCCGCATAAACAAATATCTATAGTTCTATCTCCTTCTACTATTAAAGGTACGTCATAAGACAAAAGAGACCAACTACAATCGTAAATTTATGCGGACTCTATGGTGGTATACTTCCTCTTATATAAGTACTTACATTCAAAGCAAAGTTTTTTGCACTATATTAAAGTGAGGTTTCCTGTGTCAAGATCCTAATTTCCCTAACAGAGAATGCAGGTGAGGGTATCCATCCGTGACGGATATTATTTTAAATCTAGCATGTGAAATTTCATTAAAAAAAGGCACAGGAGACCCGGCTTAAAGCACATGTGGCTATAATATATTATATTAACGGTTGTACTGTTAATATACAATGTGTTAATGAATTAACGCAAAACTAGAAAGTAGTTTGTTTAGAATCGAGAGCAGAATCAAATTATAATGGTTTCAACATAGGTTTTTTTTTTCAAAATATTAAATAATTTCTTTGTAAAATTTACTGAACTCGATCTCAACCCACCACTCAGGAACTCTCACCCTACGTTAGCGCTTTCATTCATTGCTGAAATGAAAACAAACCATTATTGCCTCAAAACTTAAAATGTAAATAACTTAAATTTTAACAATAAAAATGGTGAAATTATTGTTTCAATCTATATATTTTGTTATAAATCAGTTGGGGTGTATGAAGTTTTGCGCTTATTCATTAACACATTGTATACTCATCTCACTCACACATTGCTCATGTATACTTCAAAATAAGTGAGTGCAATAGTTTGATGGTCTGTAGCAGCCCTCAAAACAGAGTGAAATTTATATCAATAGCATCCTTTTAAACTAAGAGTCTCCCAATCAAACTTTTTCTTTTTTTTTGTTATGTTATGAAACATGCTATCGGTCTGAGGACCATGAGCAGTTACCCATCAAACTGAACAACTTTTACTATGGGAACAAACCAATCGTAGCAAAAAAATATTAGCTGTCCCAAACTAAACTGCAATCCTAACTCGACTCAAATGTATGAGACAGCAGATTTTTCTTGTGATTTTATGTTGGTTCCATGGAGAAAGCAGTTCAGTTTGATGGTCTGATCATCCTCTTCAAAATCATTCTCTATGGTACCTACATCGAAAACGCAAAGAAAAGTCTGCTGTTCCATACAAAATTGCAAATCTATTCAAGCTCTATGGTATGGGACAGCAGATTTTTTTTTTTTAACGATTTCGATGTTGGTCCCATAGGAAAAGTGGTTTGATGGTTTGGTCATCCTCTTCAAAAATTGTCAGCATATTAGGACCCGGTATACAGGGTGAAATTATATTGTAACATATTTAGCTTTACACCCTGTATATTTTAGCTATGTGTGTGATGAGTTTATTGGTTGGCATTATGTAAGATAATTATGTTCTTATGTAATAGCACTTGTTGCTAAGAAATTTTTTGGCTCCTTTATATGAATTTAACATAATGATTCATATAATATAGTAGTGTCTTAGGTCCATTTTCATATATTCATTGCTAATTTCTTTAAGACAATGATACCTAAATATGAGTAGAACATATACAAGGTGTTTTAAAAGTTTAAATAAACATTTAGAACTTTTAAGGGGTTTGTTTAGACCATCGAACTGAACAACTTTCACTATGGGACCAACATCGAAATCGCGAAAAAAATATCTGCTGTCCCATACATTTAGCTCAAATAGATTTGTAGTTTAGAATCGAACATCAATTTTTTTTTTCTCGATTGCTATATTGACACTATAGTGAAAGTTGTTCAATTTGATGGTCTAAAAGACCCCCTTAGATGTTTATTTTTAGCCGACTGCGCCAGAAGGAGGGTTATGTTTTTCGAGCGTATGTATGTATGTTTGTATGTCTATTTCTTTGGCACGGCCTACAGCCTAAACGGCTTTGTGGATTTTGAGGACGTTTGAGGTGTCGTTAGATTCGTAAAAATTTTGATAGTGACATAGGCTATATTATTTTAATATGGCGTCAGCGAAATAAAAAAGAGAGGGAGAATAAACAATACATTTTTCATTAAAATTACAATATGGGTATCATACATACATACATACATAAACTCACGCCTTTTTCCCAGAGGGGTAGGCAGAAACTATAGATCTCCACTTTGGGCGGTTCTGACACACCTCTCTTGCTTCCTCTAAGTCCATACATCTTTTCATACATTCCCTTCGATTTCGGCTACTTTTAACCTGGCATTTTTTAATGACGTCCTTGATCTGGTCTAGGTATCCTCTCCTAGGTCTGCCTCTACCAATGTTTCCTTCCACACACGCCATATATATCTGTTTCGTAAGTCGACTTTCATTCATCCTTTCAATATGTCCAAACCATCGAAGCATTCCCTTCTCTACTTTAACCACTACATCTTCATTCAAACCACAACGTTCTCTAATTACAGAATTCCTTATTCTATCCCTTATAGTCACACCACACATCTTGCGTAAAGCCCTCATTTCCACTGCATTTATTCTGCTTTCATTCTTCTGCATTCTTCATTATGGGTATCAAATGAAAGCTAATGATCTGACGATTCCAAAAATGTATATATTATAGTACTTTTATGTTACCGTTTCTACACAAGACTAAAAAGTATGAAATAAACTAAATTATTAAGATAAACAAAAAACCCGACAGCATAAAAAACCTATTAACTGAAAAGAGAAAAACAAGCTCTATAATCACTATTAAGCTATAACATCTTTATTTGAGCTAATATAATTTGAATGTTATTAGGTAGGTATTGCAGGCGGGGACAAACCAATAACCAACCAAAAATCGTATGTGTCCCCGTTTGCGATACCTTAATAATTTTTTGTAACACCTTGTAGATATGTTTACTCATACCTATCTCCAATTAGGGTAGATGACAGATTGCCATATGGTGCGATCCAAATATTTGCTTCATCGAAATGCCTAGCTTCATATCAACATTCTTCATGACAGCTCGGTCTGTAGTGAATCTGCCTGCTGTGCCAATGGGTTGGAATCCTGAAAAGGGAAAATATTTGTAATGAATACAAGTATTTTGTACCAGACCAGCCAGAGTCATGGATGTTCGTACCTTGTAAGGTGTAAAACACCCTAGTATTATTTAAAGGGGTGGTTTTGACCATCAAACTGATAACTTTCTCTATGGAGGCAGATAAGAAAAAAAAAGATTCAGTCCCATACATTTGACTTCAATAGGTAGGGGACTGTCCATTAATTACGTGAGGTGATTTTGGTGATTTTTTGCCCCTTAGTGTAAAGTTTCCCTCTGAATCGAGTTTTTTTTTCATAACGCGATATTTTGGTCTAGATGAATGAAACCTATGTCTGTTTTGTCTTTTATATGTAAATATAGCATAGCCCTAATAGTATAACTATATTTCAACGTGACCACTTTCACAGTAAAAAAGTATCCCGCTGGCTGGATGATTCTTTTCAGCCTATAATTCTGAAAAATATGACAGCACAAATTCCCGTTCTGTCACTATTCTATAGCACTAATATACAGAGTCGTTCTTAATATGCTGACACTTTTTTAAGGGGATACAGACCGTCAAACTGAATAACTTTATCTATGGCACCAATATCGAAATCGCGAAAAAAAGATCAGTTCCTTACAAAACTGCAAACCTACTCGAGCCTAATGTATGGGACAGCAGATTTTTTTTTCGCGATTTCAATGTTGGTGCGATAGAGAAAGTTATTCAGTTTGACGGTCTGATCATCCCCTTAAAAAAGTGTCAGCATATTGAGAAGGACCCTGAATAGATATGTTTCCTTGGAAAGACCTATTTCAAAATAGTATAATATTTTCCCTCTGAGTATAGACATATCTTGGGTTTACGGTAGTATCTGTGTCTTGGTGCGATTTGGTTCAAACCCCCCTTATATTCTCATGGGTTTTGGGTTGGGGAATATTTGACCTAACCCTTTGATGTCAATAGCATTCAGATTGTGTAAAGTTATTGAGACTGAATCATCATCTTATCTTATACTTTTTGACAAATCATTGTGAAATAAAAATGTGAGTCAAGCACTCATTTAATCTAATCTCACCAATTTTCTAGAATTATTTCAACAAGTTATAATCTTGTGGGTTAGGTATGTAGAAAGGAAATAACTTGTACACACGGCGACACATCAAGCTATACAAAACCAAAATAAGCTGACCTCGCGTACGTAGAATGACGTATAGTGTCGCGGGACCAGCTTATGTTTGTTTTCTTTAGCTTGTGTACATTGATCTCTGTCTTATTGGTTTGGGAATACACAGTAACCACCTGCAATGCTTTCTGTTGGGACAGTTTAAACCCTTTTCAATTTCAATATCAAACTATCTAGGTATTCTTTGCAAAGTTAATTATACCGTGTAACACTGTTATTTTGTTGAATCTAATCTTGTTTCTAGAATAAACTTAGAATCTGTTATAATGAAACACTTTGGTCAATTGATATCTTTAACCTCTCGGATGCCGGACCGCGGATCCGCGCGACTAAAACAATTGATTTCTATTGTCTGAATTTCCCGGCATACGACAGGTTAATTGTTTTAAATTTAATCTCAATTGCTATGGAAATATATCACAATCGTTGACAGGTTAATTGTTTTAAATGTAATCTCAATTGCTTTGGAAATATATCACAATCGTTTTCTGTAGTCTTTGTCTGATAATGTGATAATCATTGTTTCAACAATGTTTTGTTTTGTTTGAAAATAACCATGTATGTATGACAAGATGAGGAAATGATACATAGTCTTTGCCTAGTCCTCTGGGAAAAAGGCGTGAGTTTATGTATGTTATTTAAAATTACTGCAAAGGTTCAACAAACTAAAGATGGTATCTCATAGCCTTATAGCACATCACACTGAAAAATATATGTAGAATCATAATAATAATTGTCATTGTCTATTTCGAGGAAAACAGTATTATTTAATAATAAGGAAATAGGATGTGTAGTGCTTTATAAATACATAAGGAAAGTAGGTAGGTAAGTACTTAAATAAAACTTAATAAGAGAACATAACCTCAACTTACCTTTAATTAAGAATTTGTTCTCTTAATCCTTTTTTATATACACTATCACTTTAAAACAAGCATGGGGGTCACGTGCCCCAGCGATGATTTTTCTTACTAATTCACAAACATGCTCCATATATTATTCGCATATTTAACTAACAGCAATTAACATTCGTATTGCGATGTCTTGTTGACAGACCAAGGGTCAGTATTCTAGAGATTTGGTCAGTAAATGGTCAGTATTTTAGAGGGTCTTAGTCAGTAAAATCAGTATTTTTGGCGATGGAATCAGTTTCCACCAATGCTAGCATTACAATTCCCAATAAGTTGGAGCTGGGCTCCGTCTAGGAGTATGGTCATTATATTCCCTCTGAAGCTGCGGACGTGCTTTCCTATAGCAGTCCATCCTAATTATACTTCATTCCAAATAAGGACGTAGAGATTTTCCGATTCCTATTTAGCTTTCTGGCCTATTCTGATTACCAAATGTAGTTAATTTATGTCTGTAATGCAAAATAGCCTTAAAATTTCGTTGCTAATTTGAATGGAGTAAAGATCCTAATATACAACTGTGTACCATGGATGGATCAGGTTCATTATTGTAGTCAAATGTGTATACTAACGTCGGATATACCATGAACATCAAATTAACTTTGTATTATGCTTATTCACATAATCGTTACATCAAGAATGAATAAAATAGATTGCAGTCTCAGCGGCCGTCCGGCACTCTTTGTTTCGTTCAAACGTAAATTCTAATTACAACAGTAATTAACATATAAACTAACAATATGTTGTTAATTCAATTGTTACTTCATTCAGAACTCGGTCAGAGCACATGAGTAAATATCCCACAGAGAAGCTTCGAACAATCATGCCAGTGGACAATTCATGAGAGACGGGCTAGTAAGTCACGTGATCATTTAGTCTAGGGACAAAGCTTTAAGGGAAAGCTTTGACCCTGTGGGGCCAGGAGCACAGTATAAGAAAGAACGGACATTCCCTTCCCCTCACAGATTTGGTAGACGGAGGCAAACGACAGCAGGCGTTAGAGAATATTTTTCTTTGGCAGTTAGTCCTCTTATTCTCACTCACTCAGTATCGCACATGCATGCTTCTTCTTATAAGTTTTTTTCAATTTGTATGTAAAGACAGCTAAGTGCTCACTGCTCCACGGTGTGCCAGAAACGCACAAAATGATCACGTGACGCGCTAGCCCACTGTCTCATTGCTTGTTCACTAGCGCGATTGTTCGAAGCTTTCTGTCTGGAGTTTTTACTCCTGTGTCCAGACGCTGATAAACTCGAATTTTGTTATTAATATTTAACAGGAAATCATATAATTTATGTTATTTACTGTAGAGTTGCTTTCGACTATTCGACTCGATGATTTTGGATTATTATTATTAACTTTAAATGTTCGGGGCACACAGCTTTCTATGTTTCGAAGTGACATCTAGGGGATTGATTTAGGCTTACAGGTGACGTTAATACGTTAATCTAGCGGCTAGACTATTATGTTTATGACCTAGTCACTGTCGACGGTTGAAAAAATCTGCGTGACTCACTCTTTGGCATTCATTACAATCAATAGACGGAGAGCTTTGCTCTTTTTCATGATCTTGAAACACAAATAGATCTACTTACATTACATTCTATCTTGTCCTATTTCTTAATAATATTATAATGTGAAAGTTTGTGACGATCTTTGGATTTGGATTGGTGGATCTTTGGATGTTTTGGACGCATAAAGGGCTGAAACAGATTTGGATGATATTTGGCACAAGAAAGAAAATGTTCTAGTTTTAAAGTCAACGCAATCAAAGTCGCTGGTAAAAACTAATTTCAAACACCATTTTTTAATTATTCTTCAGTTAAATCGAAACAGGGTGTTAACTTAAATGCTCACTTAAGTGCTTCAGACCATCAAACTGAACAACTTGTACTATAGGACCAACATTGAAATGGCGCAAAAAAAATCTGCTGCTCCATACATTTGGGTCGAGTCGTTCTTGATTTTCTATGGAACAGCTGATATTGATCTTCAGTGTTATGCCTGTACTGTGGTTTTATGCAAAGAAGACAGAACGAAGAAAACATTGCGAAAATTAATCTTTATTAAAACAATTAAAGATAAGCTCGATAATATCTTTTTAAAATAGAACATAAAGGTGACACAAGCAAGATAAAAAAGATATGTTGTTTAGCATAAGCATATACCCACGACTATATTCCCCGAGGGGGTAGTCAGAGATATTCTGAAACCTCAGAACATCAAAGTTTCACCAGCAGTACCGAAACTCTGTCCAATGTGACGGGGGGTGACCCCGTCGCCTCATAATAGACAGTGGGTACAATACATGCCTCGAAATTGAAGCATGCAGGTTTCCTCACGATGTTTTCCTTCACCGAAAAGCCAGTGGTGTTACAAATCGTACATAAATTTCGAAAAACTCATGTGTTGTTTAACAGGATAATAATGACTCGACGTTGTAACTTATAGGTATATACCGTTAATAAATTGACTTGTAGGTAGGTATGTTTGACCCACAATCTTGCGCAAGGTTATGCAATTGCTACTTGTTGTTTTTTTCTTTAATGCATACCTAGTTACGTGTTTTATAGGTATGAATATTATACTGAATGATCTACATACTGTTACATTGTTCATTGTGTGGTTATCTGGAATTTACTGGTTAATATAATATGTAACACTGTTAATCTAGGGTGATTGTCATTGACAGTAGTATCAATTGCAAGTTCGATTAAATTCGTGATAAGCATCTGCTCACGACTATATTACCCGAGGGGGTAGTCAGAGATATAGTTAAAAAGGATGCGAAAGGATTGCTAAGGTAAGGGGCCCATACAAAATTTTCGTTTATGTATGTGTCTCAACCCTTATGATATCAATTTTACCCTGTAACTCATGCCAGATTCTATTAGTGCCTCCGTGGTCTAATGGTTAAGAGCATTGGGCTCTTGAAACGGAGGTCGTGGGTTCGGTTCCCACGGGGGATACCTAGGGATATGTCACTTTGTGCGTTTTTCCCCAGTTGGTTAGGACTACTTAGGGCATTGCAGACCGAATCACCTGATTGTCTGAAAAGAAAGATGATTCCGTGCTTCGGATGGCACGTTAAGCCGTTGGTCCCGGCTACTATCTCTCGTGGTAGTAGTCATTACATAAAAACCGCTAAAAAAATACGGACACCAGGGCTTTGCCCATACGATAAGAAGAAAAAGAAGATTATATTTTTATTAACTTTTTATTTGATACCAATTTTTCTTAATTCCGCAGTGCATCTTCATCATATGGTGCTACATACCGACTGAATTCAACGGCTCCCTGATCATCTACCACCGCGTCATCCGCCCTTACTACCAGAAGCATCACGCACGCATTGACGAAATGGCCAGCTCGGGTAAGTGATTTTATTATTTTGGGACTTGTGGGAAGATTTAGAATAGGGCAAGCTGAACCATAGCAGTGAAAGACCTGCACGTCTAGCATGATGTCTCTACACGCGCGCGACTCTGCTTTTTCCCATACTAGAAGGCGCGTCGCGCGCGTGTAGAGACACCATACTAGACGTGCTGGCTTGAAATCTTTAAAATAATTATATCATTTCATAAATCGAGACAATCGTGTAAAAGTAAAGTATCACAAATTGTAAGGCAGATTTTTTCTTTGAGTACAAATGAATAGATAACAAAAAATTATAGTTTTAAGGTACCTACTAGTTCTTAGCCGACTGCAGACCTCAACTGTAGATATATTTTAAGTCAAGTCTGCAGACGGCTAAGTACTTGTACCTTTATAGGTATACGCAAATATTTTGGTACCTACACATACATAAATAAAATCACTGATACTTTGTCCCCATCGTTCGCCACTGGGGGGAATTACTGGAATAGACTCTCAAAAATTACCAAAGTCGAAAAAACATTCGCGTGCGATAGATTATGCTAGGGAAGCATATTGCATGGCTTTCCTGATCTGGTTTTTGGATGCCGACTTAAACGGTCTAGCTGTTTACTAAATATAGGAAACGATACACAATCTTATTGCTGTTGCAATTAGAAACATTTTTCTGTAAATATAAAGGCAGTTTCATATTTCCTTACACTTTTATTCATGTAATTTTAGAGGATCTTCTGAAAGACATTGTGAAGAACGCCAACAAACACATGGACAAAACCATGAAAAATTTCAACGAGGCACTGATCAATAAATTGGGCGTTCATAACGATTAAGTCATATCTACAGGTACTTAGAGCACAATATCGCTAAGCATAGCTTTGCATGGCGAAGGGGGAACGTGTTATGTTGCTAAGTTCTTCATTATGTTCAATAGATGGCGTTTAAAAGAACGATTAACGTTACAGCGCCATCTACTGAAATCTTATCTATCATCTATTTATATACTATTTATTCTAATTTATAACGTAACCATTAATGTTCATAATGTTCTTTGGGTAATTTAAAAAAATCGTACTGTCCTCTTTCTTGGGTTGATGTGAATGTCATTAAGTTCCACCTTAGTGCGTAGTCACAAGAGCTGCTTTTCAACTGCAACTAGCAAATGGTTTGTAGTTCGGAGTGCATCGCGACTGCACACCGACTGCATTTTAGTCGAACACCGTCGATCAAAGTAAAATGAATGGATTGATATTACGCGAACATTTCAAATGGAAAAACGTGCACTTTGTATGAAAAATTGTACTAGATACCCACAAGTGACGTCATCAACATTTCATTACTTTTTATACTTCATCCTATTATTAAAAATAGTATTCGAGCTAAGGAATTACAGAAAATGAGAGTTTAGCGTTATCGTCAAACGTTTTTTTTACTAGGAATATAAAACTAAAATATATTTTATGCAGTCCGCTCCCCTATTGCTAGTCAAAATACGCTAGTCAGAGATGACAGAATATCAAATCAAATATTTATTCAAATCAAATATTTATTTTGCATACTAAGTGTACATATACGTTCTTAAATAATGTTACATTGCACTTAAAACTTAGCCACCTTTAAGGTATTGCAAAAGGATGAAGATGAAGAATAAGTGTGCGGTGGTGCCTACTTTCTGTGCTTCAAATAAATGCGCTTTGGGCTCCATTGATTTTACATTATCTAAGTCTAACAAAACAAAAGGCAGAAAATGATGGCTTTGGTAGTCCGCTGGCAGTTTATATGTAACTGAATCACAACTGCAAAATGCAGTCGTTATGCTGTCGCGGTGCAGTTGAAAAGCAGCTCATTATGTCTACGGACTTACTTTAACATAATAATTATATTTAATCATCTACTCATTTTGTCTTTTTGTCAATTTCCACTCTCGATTTACGTTTGAAGTATTTGTTACGAAATGAAAACTTTAAATTAGGTATTCTACACTTTTCACTGACATTTTGTAGTACACGAAAATAATTTGTCTAATTTTGTGGCATTGGTTATCTCGCTTTCTTATAGACAATGATTGCGAGCGCTAGAAAATATAAAACTCCGTGTCATGCATATTTTATTTAAAATGTTTCCTTTCGAGTAGATATAAAAAAAAACTAAAAGTAAAAATAATATTTTTTTAATAAAGCCATATTCATGGTCTAATTAAGACTGCAATGTGCACAACCTATAATATAAGATAAGATAAGATAAATATTCTTTATTTGCACACCAAGAATAGAAAAATACGAAACCACAGACCAAATTTTTTTTTTAAATCTTTGTTGGTTATCAAATTATTTATTTAATATTTACAACAGAGCTTAAATGTTATAGCGTCGATTAAAGAAGTACCCCGAAAGGGATTATGGCAGTGAGTTTATGTATGTATGTCATGTAAACACTTTTTAAATGAAATACTGTTGATAAAAATGAGCAGACTTTTGATTTCATTACAGTATCAATAGCCTTTTAGTTGTTTTGGTTTTTGAGTACAGTTTTTAATGAAGTTCTCTTAGAAGAAATATAATGTCTTCTTCTTCTGCCTCGCCGTATCACGTTACACGGGGTCGGCTTTCCCAATCATGCGACGCCATTCAGGCCTTTGGTAGACATCTTGTTCGCGGAGTCCTAACGCTTTCATGTCTCTCTGGACATTTGTCAACCAGTTTGAGGTCTCCCTCTTCCCCTTTTCTTTGTAGCAATGGAAAGGCACTTTGTAACGACGTGATCTTTTGGTCTTCTCATCACGTGACCGTACTATCTCAGCCTCGCTTCGCTTCTTGGAATATAATGTCGAAATAATATTTTTTATATATAATTAGGAGTATCACATACGACTATGAATGTCCAAGAGATGGTGCAGGATGCAAATGACAAGATACGTATGTCTTTAAAAAGATTGAGCAAGTAACATTACTTTTGTCGGGTCAAGATGGGGTTGCATAGTAGGTTTTTATTATTTTTATTTCTGTCGATTTTATTTTTATTTTAGTTCGGTAATGAACCCATTTTGTAGCAGTTTCATTGACTTAAACTGAGTTGCAGAATCACTCATTAAAGTTAATCTTTCATTAAATCTCTTGCTCTCACTTTTTGTCTTGTTGACGTAGTAAAACCGAGCAAGAGATTTAATTGAGGATTAACTTTAATGAGCGTTTCTGCAACTGAGTGTAAGTCGCATAGACTTTCGTATTATTTCATTATTCGTATTGAAACAATTTAAACTGACTAAATAAAGTATGTGATAAGTAAATTAATGAGGCATTAGAGATTAATGAACGATGAAATGGAAATACAACAATACAGATTGCTTTTAATGCTACGTGTTAGGTACCCGTTTTGTGTAATAAATATTGATATTTTTTTTTCATTTTCTACTAGTAACTCCATTCCAGTATGATTGTCAAAAAACGAGACAATTGGTTTCCAATACCTCAGTCGTTTAGTAGACTATCTACTGTGGTCATTGACGTAGAATACTATGGACGCTGGGTCTAGTACAAATTACTCGAATAAAGTGTCCGAGACTTAAATACACAAACTACTAAGTACGTATAGTAATATAAACCAACTAAAAACATTGAAAATGCTGAAATTATTTTCTGTCTCACTCCCCCATCCGGTCAAAGCGCGCGCCGCGCGCCCACGCGTGCGCGTAGTCGGCCCATCAAACGAAGAATGTTGCATAATTCGTTCTCTTATTTACGTTTTCGTTTTCTTTTTATTCTGACACTTTTGAGCGCGGACGCTCCGTCCAGTAGTGGTAAGTCAATGACTGTGGTACAAAAAATAGGGACATTTTCAGAACGTGTTTTGTTTTAATTTTTAGTTTCGTTTTGATTACTGGGCAATACTACTAGAATGAGATTTAGATTGCACTTGAATTTGTAATTAAATGTTCACGCTAATACGGTAGGTATAATATAACAATAGCTTAAATAGATAGATAGCTTGAAAATATAGATACGTACTTACACGATTCAGTCAATAGAATAGCACACTACAGTCCCATTCAGCAAAATACCTCTGAAACCTTATTTAAACACCATCTTTATTTACCCCAAAACTTGCTGAGAACGCAAGCATTTTACCCCTTGTTTTAACACTGTCCGTAATTTTTAGGTAAAAAGGATTAGAAGATATTAGATTCATACAAATCATCGAATTGGTAAGTGAAGTACTATAAAAGATTTGTTTACAGCAATGCGCTGTGACGTCATAACACTAACTGCGCTATTTGCCTCTGATGTAAAAAATGTGCGCTTAATCTTTCCTAAAATCTGGCAGGAAATATAGTCCAAGAGGATGAGTATAGAACGCATATTGTTTTTTGACACGGCGCTCAACTGAGTAGGTTTCTATGTAGCGGAGCGGTGCGGGAGGGGTTGAGTGACAGACAGGCAAACGTCATATTTCACCCCCTCTTATTATATTGCTTAATTTTTTCCCCTTTTGTCAGAATTAGGGTTGAGTCTTGAGACACATCACATTGACCGAGGGCGAATGAAGGCGGGTCCATACAAAAAGCATGCTTAGGCTGCTTTTCCGCCAGAGATGTGCGAGGTAGCGAGGCGGTGAGCGAGGGACGAAACAATTCGCCAACAGCGCGATCGCTCGATCACGTCATTGGGAAATTGAAGCACTCTCATTGGCCGATTTATTCCTCGCTCACCGCCTCGCTACCTCGCACATCTCTGGTAGAAAAGCAGCCTTAGTCACCGTCTGCATCCTCCACCGTCGACGCGGCGAACGGCGCCATACGCGTTCCACATACTAATCGTGATTTTTTGTATGGGCCCGCCGTCGTTCGCCGTCGGTCAATGTCTCTTAAGTGAACCCTTACATTTTATTGCTTGATTTTTTTTACACTTCTCCGCTCCGCTTCGCTTTGGTGGATTCCAGACTTTTACTTGGTTTGTTTTGTACTTACGTTCATAGTTCATATTATTTATCAGAGTAGTGAACCTTTTAATACTATCAGAGTTTTTGGTTTAGCTAGTAGTTGACAAGGTAATCCTTATCTTTCTTACCAACACTATAAGTTCTAACAAAATTAGGTGAAACTATTTTAAGAGGATGATCAGACCATCAAACTGAACTACTTTCTCTATGGGAAAAATATGGTCTGATTATCCCCTTAAAATAGTTTCAGCTAATTTTGTTAAACCTTATATATCAATCAGAAAGCCTGTTAATACAATGCCTCATGATTGAAAAAAATTGAAATCATTATAATTTTATTTCCCTGTACCCATAGTAGGTAGTTAACTTGTGTTGTGTAATATTGGTTTAATTACTGTGTTTAGTCACATTACGTAATAAGTATTTTATGTAATTGGTATTTAATTTTGTTTTCTTGAAATGTTTCGAGTTTAATTTAGTTTTGCTAATATAAATCTGCACTAACTCTTGGACTAACATGTAATCACTAAACTAAAATTATAACTAATATTTCCTGCCAGATGCAAACTAATAATTACTAATAATGTTGACATTTTCTTCCTACTATCCACTGACACGATGTAGTACTTATAGATACCTATAAAACAAAAATATTAATGTACTTAATTACTTACAAAACAACATAAAACTCACATAGTTCTATGAACAGATATCTGTAAAATGTTATAAAATACTTTGAAATGAAAAAATAACTAATCAATGAAGTAACAGTTAGGGCCACTTACATACAATGGAAATTACTTTTCTGGGTTAAAATATGTGATTTTGAACTTTCGAATCTACTCCCTATATTGTAAGGTGGTTTGTAAAAAAACGGAAGTCTGGTGATATTTTCAATACTTACTAATTAAAGTCAATGATTTTTTTCAGAAACAATCTAGAAACTACACTTTATGCTTGCATGTTGTCAGATTTTCGTTAAAATGTACAGTTTTAAAGTAACAGTGCCTCAAAGATTTCCATAAGTTAATCCTAGCATTGAAACTGTATATTTTCACGAAAATCTGACAAAATAAAAGCATAGAGATTAGTTTCTAGATTGTTTCTGAAAATTTCATTGACTTTATTTACTTGACTATTGGTTAGTATTGAAAATACAGGGTCCAACTTAATATGCTGACAGTTTTTTAAGAGGATGATCAGACCATCAAACTGAACAACTTTCTCTATGGGACAAATGTCGAAATCACGAATAAAAATAGCTGTCGCATAGAATTGGGTCGAGTAAGATTTCAGTTTAGTATGGAACAGCTGATTTTTATCGCGATTTCGACATTGGTCCCATAGAGAAAGTTGTACAGTTTGATGGTCTGATCATCCCCTTAAAAAGTGTCAGCATATTAAGGACCCTATATAACCAGACTTCGTTTGTACGGAGCGCGGTCCGAATTATACCCCTTAATACACCTTATAACTACCGCTTATCTTAGTGTCGTCTTTTGTGTCGGTGCAAGGGGCCTTTAAATGTGCGAAGTCCTCGAATTTTAGTCATAGACTAATATAGTGTTTTTTTTTACAGCCACTCGCCTCGTAGCTGATGCAGTAAGGAAGAACAACTAAACTCATTTACCTTTAACATACTTTATTGAACGAGAAGTACAAAATACACCCGCTAATTATATTCACAAGCTTAGCACAATCATTGGCCATAAATTTTATAATAATAACAAGGCCATTTTTTGCAGATTAATAATTTGATAAAGGCTCGTCTTTTATTGTTTCAAAAAATATCTACTCAAACTATGATTGTAATCTGAACTTTTATTCAAGACCTGTATCTGCAAAAAATGTGGTCGACGTTTTTTTGTACCATAAAAACGTAATATTAAGTTGCACGTTCATACCAATGTTCTTAAAGCCTTTTTAATGACATTTTGTTAACCTGTTAAGAATTTTTAATATCCAGTCGTCTAATGCGTTTTGGATATCTAGAACTGATTTGACTAGCTAGACAAGGTTGACAAAGACATTTTAATATTAATAAAAGGCGCGAGAGCGATCTCTATCCCTTATGGGAAGTAATATTAACTTGCCAATTTTTTAATATCGACTTTTCATCAAGAGAATAAAACGATTCGACTCTTGTCCAAAACTTTTACAGACTGGGCATATTGATTTTATAAAAAGAAACATTGTAATATTTCATAGTTAAGTTTTGTTTAATCGTGAAACAATTTTGTAAAACTTTTTTTAGTTTAAAAATTCCTAGTTGAATCTATTTCTTTCTCTGCTGTTATTTTAAGATCTTCGGGTTCTTTTTTCCTTAGAAGCTTAAGTTAACTTCGGTAGTCGTTTTATTTCCCTATTCTAAGATCTCTATATGTGGAACAATGAATTTCTAACTACTTTATCGATATAGATTTGCTCAAGGAATGTTAGTAACAATTTTATCTGTTGTTTTTTCTTTGTACGGTTAAATTATGTTGTACGTCTTTTAAGTTTTTTTTTAATGTCCCCCTTAAAGAGCTTGGGTGTTGCTATTGTCAATTTAAAAACTAAAACGAAAAGACACATTATTTATAAGACGATTTTAAAGTCTAAAACATTGTAATATTTTTCTAAAATTAGAAATTTGGCTTAGCAATGTATAAACCCCCGCATAAGTTTAGCGAGTTTTGACAAATTTGCTTGCAATGTTGCATCTTTGTTAGTGTGCCTACGGAATTTGCCTGTCGGTGTTATAAAGTATTCACTAAAGGAATTGTTAATGTCATTTTTCACGTAATAAAAAGGAATTCATTGTACTGTAATGTTTTATTTCTATTAATATTTTACGCGGTTCAACCTTTTCAATGTGTACAGTCGCCATCAGATATATCGTAGTATACAAGGTGTTCAAAAATTTCTGAGCAGTGATAATTTGCAATAAATTCTTTACTGTAAATGTTACCAATTAAGTATATCTAAATAATTAATTTTGTCATAAATATCTGAACAGCAAATTATCAAAAAAATTATATACAATGTTATTTAATATTGAAATATATAACAACGGATTAAGGTCTTTTTTCCTAAACTGCTCAGATGTTGATGATCACCTGACTGCGTATATATACTTGATGTTCTAGGCGTTAAGATATTTTTGATTGTTTATATGTAAAGAAATTATTGAAAATTAGAACTGCTTAGAAATATTTGACCACCTTGTTTGCTATAATGTATCTGATGGCGACTGTACCATCGGCACAGGAATTGGTATTATAAAAATTATACCTAAAAACCTAGTTACCTACCTAGTATTTCCTTATAAAAAAAGGTAGTTTTAGCACATACTTAAGATTCCAAAGGGCATCTTTTCAGTTCGTAGACGATTCTCCGTTAATGGGTGTGTGAGCGCCTTAAATCTTAAGGAATATTAGTAGACAGACACTTTGGTACTATGCTAAAAGTGGAAGACTGTTCAAGCTTGATAAACAACACTCTACTTATCGCGACGTATTTATAACATATCGTTGAAAGAACAATGGCCTATTGGCAGTAAAGTTACTCATTGATTCAAACTTGTAGATAAGATAGGTACTAATAAAAGAAATCGCTCAAAAAGAGCACCAGTATAAAAAGAATGTAACAACACAGTGCGGATACTCCCTGCCCTCAATAAGAAGACTGTAGACGCCGACAGTAGGCTATAGTATATACTTTTTACAGTATAGTCCACTCTCACCTTTGACTATTTATATGTGGACTGGTTACGCGTATAATTCTACTAACAAACATTTCTGCCCCTTTTTGCGGGGGGCGAGGTAACATGAAATCCGCAACTTTGGATTTTATTCCCCATAACTTTAGATTCTAATTTTGAATGTTAAAAATCATGAAAAGCAGTCTCGTGTGAACCCCAAACGTTCTAAGTTCGAAGTTATTATTTCGCAATTATAGGCTGTCTCGTTTAGTGATAAGGTGTAAAATTGAATGTAAATGCACAAGATCAATTGTGCTTATACCGTGGC
Organism: Agonopterix alstromeriana; assembly: GCA_963924505.1. Lineage (NCBI taxonomy): Eukaryota > Metazoa > Arthropoda > Insecta > Lepidoptera > Depressariidae > Agonopterix > Agonopterix alstromeriana. The sequence goes on from OZ004684.1 coordinate 6,541,840, forward strand.
AGAGGGGAAATGCTACCGCAAGGCTAGTCCTTATAATAATTAGTCAAAGACTCTCACTCATCAGTTTTCCCATTTGTATGAAGTGAGAGCCGAAGAGTCCAGGATGTGGAAAGAGTTTTGAGAAATTACCTTTGTGTTTATCAACTAAAACATAGCCAATCTTTGTATTATCTATCACAAAGGATTTAGACAATACCTATTTTCGGCTTCCAGGTTGTGGGCTTGTGGCAAAAAAAAAAAACAGTGGCTTCATACATTTTTTTAATCTAAAAAAACTCTTGCGCAATAATTTCTGCTACGAATGTACAATTCATACACATTTATCAACAAACTCTTTATTCTAAACTAAATGTACTATATGCTACACTATTTTAAAATCTAAAGACTACTTACATGAAAACTATTATCAACCCTTTGCATTTCTAGAGGTAGTACCTATTATAGGTATTGTCAACAAATTTGAAATGCCGAAATTACAATGCGTCATTTCGGCGGTTACATGAAAAATTGCGTCGGCTGTCGTCACGGGCCGCGGGTATAACAAAAATTGCGTTCATTTCGGTAGGTGTGTTCTTACACTAAGGCTGGCCTACATTTCAAATTAGTTGAATATAATGCCGTGCTTATCTACTGTAGTATATTTTGGCAAAAGGTGCCACATATATTTTCTGAGTCCTTGTGGCGAGCTCTATAAGCATCGACCATACTGCACACTTTCTTACCATTTATTTCTACCTCTTCCGAATGTAATATTACAATACCTAAGGATCTAAGTTTCATATTACAGCTCGTCACAAGGATTCAGGAAGCATAAACAACTAAGCCCTGTCTAAGCAGGTACACAAGTTCAGGCACAAAATCCACCAAAGCAGAGCAGTGTGGAGTTCGGATTCTGTCAAGCGAGGAAAACTCAACAATTCGCTTGGTTGATTTTACACAGCTCTGCACATCTAGAATGATTTCTCTACACGGGCGCGACGCGCCTTCGCTGCATAGAAAATAACCTGTTCCCGCCCTTTTCGTAGAGCGAAAACCGCGCTTGCCGCGACTTGTAGTATGGGAAAAGCCGAGTCGCGCGTAAGTAGAGAAATCATGCTAGACGTGCAGATGTCGGCACCACTTTGGTGGGTACCGGGCCTTACAGGCTCTTATTATGCTGTTTAATAATAATTGATCTTAAGAAGATGCAGCGGCGGCTTTCTCTGCTTCTTTCAACTTCTCCAAATTCTCCTGTTCGGCTTGTCTGTTTCTCCACGCTGTCATGTAGGTTCTGGGGTGAATGGGGAAGAATCCTGATAGACCTGTAACACAAACAATCATGATTTTTATGTATACTTCATTTCAAATAAGGACGAAAAGATTTGTAAATATAATTTATTTATCAGAAAGATATACTATCCGACATCTTGGACGTTACTAAAGCTGTTCTAAGAATAAGTGAGAGGAAGTGTTTCAAATCCCTGTTTCTGTAATTCAAAAAAGCATTTAAATTGCATTGTTATTTAAAATAGGGGATATCTCATACGTAGACCATAGCCCAGATTCATGTAAGGCTTGCATGGGGAAATAACGCTAAATTAAAATTTTCAGTGATACTTTAGCTTAAATACTATTTTTTAAATAACAGAATGAACTATTAAAAGTAACGATGATGATGTTCATATGATTCGTGGAAAGTCAACTCTACACATAAGTCATGCACAATTTGCGCAAAGTGCGAATGTGCGAACGTGCAAACGTCATCATGTCAAATCTAAAACGTTGATTGAAGTGCCGGACCCGTGACGTAACTACATTAGTAAAGTACAGTGAAAACTCATGGTAGGCCTGCAGGTTTCTATAGCATACCTAATAATTCAGCGACAGGTGATGAAACGTGAGCTCCTTTTCCTAACCAATATTTAATGCGCTCCAGGTTAAGTGCTACCAGCTTCTCATTGTAGACATTGGGCATAGGATCGTAGGAGCCCAGCTGTTCTATTACTGGCTGGCTGTTTAGTCTTTTACGCTGTAAAGAGAAAAATAAATATTAAAAATTTTTAGGTAAGTACCTACATAAATGATTTAAAAAAATAGCTGGGAGAATATTATGGGAGTCGCGCTGCAAGTCTGGCGGAGTACGGACGCGTGCGTATCGGCGCGTTGGGCTTGCACGTCCACCATTTTGTGAACTCTTTTGTGTTTTAACCTTAAAACAATCACTTGAGATTATAAACTACTTACATTGGCAAAACTGCCACGCTAGACTTAATTAATACTACTGATCATTTTCCTTCGTATACTCTCCACATAACGAGACATTGGCTGAATTGTGATAACACATCGGATGCCACTAAACAAAAATTGAATTGAATTGAGAATATTATAAAACACATTGAATTAAAGATTAAAAAATTTGTCTTGGACAGGACTTGAACCTGCAGCTCGCCAAACCGTGCCTGTGCTTTGTGACTGAGTCATTATGTCAATAGCCCAAATTCTTCAATAGTAAGGGACACATTTTTGACACGGTTTTTATTTAGACACATGGCTGTAGCATATTAATAATCAATAATATTTGAAAATGAAACACATTGAGTCTTTCATTGGGTGGACGCGCATTGGTTGCCTACCCGCTGGCTTGTAACGATGCGCTACCATTTTATGGCAGCTCAAGTATCCGTTGTGTGCGTAAAACAATTTAAATAAATAGTGACTCTCTGCACGGCAATAACATGCTAAGTTATTCGCACGCATCCTATCATACAAATCGCAAATAACCTACCTACCGTCACAAAGCACGCGTGCAAACTTAAACCAGTCATTAGACATGAAAGCTTCCTTAACATAGTCTCCATCTTTGATTCTTTCTCATGCTGGCAGGCTGGCAGTGACATGGCTAGTTTTTCAAGTCTCGCATTGACTTATTTCAAAATTTTGGCAAGTCTAATGAAATTTGACCAAGAAGTTTACACGGTATACCTAACCTATTGCCATTCACCCCTCGGTGGGGATCGGCCATCAAGCGTACCTGAGCTATGGATTGAGACAGGCCTGCCCCGGGGCTTGCCTTACACACCTTGGACACTTGGCTGTCATTTCATACAAATGGGAAAAACGTAAAAGAAGAGGTAAGCATGTGTGATACTTAGGAGTGCGGGCAAGACAGGAATATGTATTTCCTTAAGAGGTAATCATGAAGTAACCAGAGGCAGGCCAGTCTCACTCCACATCTCAGGTACGCTTGACGGCGATCCCCACCGAGTGGTGAACGGCAATAGGTTAGGAATACCATGTATACTTCTTGATCAAATTTCATTAGACTTGCCAACATTTTGAATGCGAGACTTGAAAATCGATGTCACGCTGTCAGCACGTGAAAGAATGAAAAAGGGACGCTATCAAATGGAAGCTTTCATGTCTAATGACTCGGTTCATTTGTGTTTGCATGCGCGCCATTGTGACGGTTGGTAGGTTTTTCGCCAATTGTACGATAGGATTGGTGCGAATAACTTTGCACCTTATTGCCGTGCAGAGAGAGTCGCTATTTATTTAAATCTGTTTTCGAAATGATCCTTCTCTACCGATAGGTACTAGTATTTTATTCTGTGGTACTAGATAGCCTTTGGTGTGAATATGTGACAAATATAAATATAATGAAAGTAAGCCTGATATTGAAACTCAAGAGTGTAGTTATCTAAGTCAATTTTGTTTCGTAAATGTATCGACAATCGTTGAGACTAAAATAGAAAGATTTATACTAACTTGAGTAACAGAAATGTGAAAGAATGGCCTATTCGTACATCCCTGACGAACTAGACGAATAGATTTAGCCGCCTTCGCGAAGTATCGGCCAGTTCCACTCGCTGGAGGCAGCGGCATATTTATGTTTTTTAATTAAATTCAGATTTTTTGACTCCACAACTAGATAACCTCAAAATTTTATTGACGTTTCGTTCAGAAATCAGCTGTAATACATTTTTTTTTAAATAGTTTATCCTTTCGGAAAGGCAATGGGAACTAGCCCTTACAACCTGGTCTTTAGTTATATTTTCCTTTGTACTTAAACCTAACCTACCTAACTCTTAAAATGCGAGGGTGGTACACACATTACAATGTTCAGGGGAGTTTGACGCGAGGATCAATCCGAATCAAACAGGAGCGCCTTCTTTATTTCTCACTTTTACTATATTGTTCTCCATTAATGGCACATTATTCAAATAATTCCACCACTTTAAAACAATAATAACCACGAAAAACGAATTTAGAAAATTAAGAAACAAAGCCCGTCCTTTTCTTCACGATTCACATGCTAAACTCTCCTGATGAAGATGGGATGATAGATGAACGATGACGATGAAATTGTGGTCGATTTTGTAAGCTCGTGCGTTGCCGCCAAAATCACCAGTGAGATTTAACTTTCACCAAAACGTTTGTTCTTTCTTCGTATGTATTTGAGATTTGTTTATTATGTTGGTCGATTTACGCAACTTTTTGGCACACAATCCGCACTAAATTATGAATATCACTAAAACCAATTTTTCACGAATATCAAATACAACATCGACCGAACAAATTAATGGCGGCAAGCCAACCCAGCTGTAATACAGTTGAATACAGTCGATGACATTGTTCGTTTATGAACGTTTCTTACTTTTTTTTTATTTTCTGGCCCTGGTGCATTACTTTTTGCTACTTCCGGAATTATACGGAAGAGAGCTAGAGCGTAGCGACTCAATCATGAGGCGGCGGGGGCGGTTTAATTCCTGGCCTGTACCACAAAGTTCTACGGAATTTACTTACTGTTGTATTTATCATCATCACTAACTCGGCGGTGACGGAAAACATCGCATACCTGAGAATGACAATAAAAGTTCGGATTTATGTGTAAAATGGGTGAGCATGGGGCGAAAATAATAGACCAGCAATGGTCACAGACACTGTGACTCATAGGCCGAGATTCAGAGACGATTTTTTTGGTCTTAGCTCGAGCTAAGCGTGGCAAAAATGTATGGATTTTGACATACGGGAGTCCGAACTATGACTTACAAATCGTCTCTGAATCTCGGCCATAGTGTTACATAACGAATCTAGCTTCCAATAGCCCAGCCAACAATAATTATATATACTTACTACTAAAAGTTGACGGAAAATCGCATGCTTAAGAAGGAATTTTTATTAATTTCTAATTTTCTTGCAAAGAAAGGAAAATAATTAAGTAAGTAGTAGGTAGGCAACTACTTAAGTAGATTTGCTTTTTTCTGTGATAGTAGTAATAATATTATATCTTTACTAATTTCTGATTAAAGTTAATGGTTAAGTTATGCGACTGCGAGGCAAAGGAACAGATGACTGTTACTCTAACGCATAAAATAAAAATTAAAAGCACACCACCATCACCACGTATGTACACACGGCGACACATCAAGCTACGCAAAACAAACATAAGCTGGCCGCGCAACGTTATGACATTACTCGACCTACGCGCGGCCAGCTAATTTTGGTTTTGCGTAGCTTGATGTGTCGCCGTGTGTAAGTATTCTGTGCTGTGTGGGGAACGGAACAGTGGATGAAGTTACGACGCGTGTAATTCTACTAACAAACTTTTCTGCCACTTTTTGCAGGGGGCGAGGTAGCCCGAGATACAGAACTTTGAATTTTATTCCATTAGTTTAGATTCTAATTTTGAATGGTAAATGTCCTAAGTTCGAAATTATTGCTCCGCAATTATAGGCTGTCGCGTTTAGTGATAAGGTATAAAATAGTATGTAAATGCGTAAGATCTTTTGATCTCAGAGGGGAAATGCTAAGGCGAGGCGGGTCCGTATATAATTCGTCTAAGATGGTTGAGCAGTTTTGTTTTCCGAATATTTTCTGCCATTAGATGACTCCATCCAAAAAGCTCGTTAAATTTAGGAATAAGCTGTCAGAGGCATCTTGGACGGCTTGAATTGAAATGAAAAGAAAATACTTGCCACTAGCAGAAGTAGGGTTTACTAGGTATTACCTACTAAATTGCCACCACCATGATGGCATCTTCTTCTTATCGTGTGGGCACTAGGCAGCAAGCCCTTGTGTCAGAGTTTTATCAAACCGTTACCACCAGAGATAGTAGCTGGGACCAACGTGCTATCCGAAGCGAAGAATCATCTTTCTTTTCAGACAATCAGCCTGCAATGTCCTAGCCAACTGGGGGAAAACGCACAAAGTGACATATCACTAGGTGTCCTCCGTGGGAATCGAACCCACGACCTCCGTGTCAGGGGCCCATTGCTCTTAACCATTAGACCACGGAGGCAGTTGAAGGAATTGCAAGTACTAATATACAATGCCTTCATGGTAGCGGCAATTTCCCCTAACTTCTGAAAAATAGTGAAATAACTGGTGATTTTTTAAAACACTCCACATTTTCAGGGGTGGTTCAGACCATCAAATTGAACAACTTTTACTATTGTAGCGAACCGATCAGAGCAAAAAAAAACCTGCTGTTGCATACATTTGAGTCGAGTAGGCATTGCATTGCAGTTTAGTATGGAACAGCAGATTTTTTCGTTCCGTTCTATTTGCTCCGATACTAAAAGTTCTTCAGTTTGATGGGTAGACTGTTCGTTTAAAAGGACACTAATGATATAAATTTCACCCCGTAGAGAAAGGTGGTTCACGTTCATGATCTGATAATCCTCTTAAGAAACCATTTGCATATTAAGTTGGACCCTGTATACTTAAGAAAATAGACTGTCGTCTAAACAACTCAAAAAACCACAATTTTCATTTCGATAAATATTATTTACTTTTCTCGCAACCCTTTTAACTATCTAGGTAGATACAATATCCCGTCACACGAAATAGCTTTTAAAAGAAGCCCTTCATAAAATGTGCTAAAAATAGGACACAAAGTAGTTCTGTTGTTCACCGCATGTGTCAACGGCGCCACCATCGACCTCCGAGGAAGACGGTGTAATTTTTACGAGGAGAGCACAGTTAGCGATTCCCCGCTTTTCATTCATCCTTCTAACTAGCGTTGGATCTGAGGGCTAGGGATGGGAAAGTAAAATATCGATAGTAGAACTACTAACAGACCAACATACACCGGGCCCAAGATCGAGCGACATGGAGAGCTGTGGAGACACAAGCGGCCCACGATGGCCACGTGTCCCTCAGCCATGAGATAACGACTAAGAAGAAGATCTACTCAATTATGACTATGTAGTCGACATCTACTCAATTATGACTATTGACTACTGCAGTGTACGTTGCCTCGGTAATTTCCGGAGTTTTTCGTGGTCCTACTATTTGGTCCTACTAGTAGGTACCTATAGTCAAGTGCGAGTTGCAATATAAGATAGAAGGCTAACAAGCATTGAGAAGTACCAGGAGAGCAGAAGAGTACAAGATTTCTTTGATTGCATCGGGCCATCCCGTAGGCATGCGTGCTCTACCGAATAATTTAGTAGATATCAGTAGATTATTCTTATAAAACGAATGACGCTTTGACTACTTTGTTTGTAGGAAAACAGACAACATTGCAAGGTAATGTTTGGATGGAGTCCCCATTCACACATTGGACATTTGCCTAATCATAACAACCTACCTACTTTTTGTTGGTTTGGTTTGGTTGACTAATTCACAGCCATATTTAGGAACTATTTCTACTCAAATTAGTTCCCTTATTTTACGAGGTTGATCAGAGTTCGACTCCTAAAAGGGTAAATATTTGTGAGATGGATTTTTGGAAATGAGAAGCAAAACCCATAAAAATCTAATCCACATAAAAAAGTTAATTCACTATTGATAACATTCCCAACACTACGCCTCTTCCCGATCGCTACCAACGTCTGACCGACATAACGTCGACCTTACTACAGATAGAGACACAAATACATCTCAAACACAAGATCAAAAGAGACGGCAGACATAAGTGGGTCACGGGAGAAGAGACTTCGAGCAACATTTTCAGCGCTGCAATGCTGTAAATTACAGGTCTAGGGGAATGGGCGCCTGAAAACAGAGGTCTATAAATAGACTAGCACTTTTAAGGGTCGAAAGTTATAATTAATTGAGCATTTGTGGTTTTTATCCGTTTGGATATTTTCTTTTTAGGGTCATTTTGTTTTTATGCTGCATTAGGTCTACGGAAGAAATTAAAACAATTTTACTCAATGATCTTGTAATAAATAAATTTGAGAAAATTAGGGGAGTGGAGGGTAGATTGTTCATAGTTAGACCAGACCATATTTTATACCACATGACAACACCGATTTTATTTCTTGTAAGTATCTTGATTAGGTACTGATTTAAAACCTAATTATCTTAAAATACATAATAGAAAAATTATACCTAACTACGGAATAACTAAATCGTTTAATTAGAAGGTTACTTAAATGTAAAATAGGTACTTTTGAGCAGGCAGACCCGTCTAACATTAGACAGGCAGGACAGGCAAGCAGCGAGGTAGCTTTTACTAATGTATTTCGTCGGAAGGTCGTTATTAAAGCAAGCACCTACAATACAATAATAATGAGCTAAGGTAGGGTACTTTTCAAAAGGGTTGCCAATAAGGTTCTCTAACAAAAGATTTAATAAGTACAACTTTTCTCATAAAAAAAAGAAAAATCTCCAACCCCTTTTCATGTCATACCTAACAACAACTCGCAAACACAAACCCCATTGTAACGTTTTCATTATTCACAAATTTAATCCCATCATTGTGTATCGGATTAACTTAATTAAGCGAAACAGTCCCGAAACCGAGTAGGGAATTGATTCAGCGCTTGAATCGCTTCGTCGGAAGAAACGACTGCGAGCATGCGCAGCGGGCAGCGCGATCGATGCGGCGGGCGTTCCGATCAGTGGTCGCGCACCCGTCTCCCAGTCCAGTGCACAATGCGTCCCCATTAAGGCGGGAAACGCGTCAAGCTGTATCTACGCGAGTACGCGGGAGAGGAGGAGCGGCCGCCGTGCCGGGACGACTGGCGCCGGCAGGAGTGGACCGGCGCCGGCGCGCGCGGCCGCCTGCCCCAGGTGGACCGCAGCCCGTCGCGTCGGAGCCCCTACCTCACGCGAGATGACGAACCCTCCCCGGCACCCGACGAGCGCGGGCGCTCCGCCTCGGCCGGCGCCCACCACCGCGCGCGGCCCAGGCCCCTCCGCTACCAGTCCCTGGAGCGGGACTATGACCGCTCGTACGCGCCCCCACCCCCTCCCGAGGAGGACTACTACCGAAGGGAACCACCCCCCCTTTTCCTCGGCGAGCTCCAATCCCAGAACTCTGATCTACAGAGGGAATTGGGGAACCTCAAGAAGGAGCTGGAATTGACGAATCAGAAACTGGGCTCCAGTATGCACAGCATAAAGACCTTCTGGAGCCCAGAGTTGAAGAAGGAGCGGGCCTTGAGGAAGGAGGAGAGCGCAAAGTACAGCCTTATCAACGACCAACTGAAGCTGCTCAATCAGGAAAATCAGGTCAGTGATGTACCTACTTACGATTCAAGGAAATTTTCCTTATACCTACCCCAGCAATGGTCCAAATCTTATTGTTGCATGTATACCTAGCTCATTTCCTTACAGGATTTTCTTTAAACATTACATTGAAAGTTCATAACCATTCAAAAAAACAAGATAAGTGGATGGCGGTAGGTTGAAACAGTTGTTCTTGGGTACAATATATTCACTGAATCAATGTAACTCTACAATAGTAAAGTACCCCACCCCATAATTTCCTTTTGATTGTCGTTAGAGGATGCGCATACGATGTTTCACGCAACTGTATTGAACTGCTACCAAAAAACGTCTCCCATTCTTCATAAATTACCAAAACTGTCAATGTGACAACCTATTGTGTGAGTACTGAAGGTAAAGATATAGAAATCCCATAATGTATTTCAACCTCTTGGATACAATATAATCCCATAATGGCAAGGCAGGGATAATCCTTGTGTGCACCCAATGAAAATACAAAATAATGCTACGCCATAGGGCAAAGTTTTCCTTCATATTGAAAAAAACTAGCTATTGCTTGCGATTTCGTTCTTTCAGAAATGAAGAGATTATACCAAAATTTTAGGTAACACTGTCCAAATGTTTGACGACTTGTCGATGGTGTTTCCCGGCAGTCGATTTCCGGCTTTTCGTTTTCTTTAGGAACATGAGTATAAAAATTAGCATCCTTCGTATATTATCTACATGTTGTCAATTACTATAGCGTGACATTGAGAACAAACATGCTTGCAATTATAGCGAGACAAGTTTGAAAGGCATCTTGATATAAAGACATCGCCAGCAGCGGCATAACAAACTAATTTACCGTTTAAACCAATCAATTGCCGATAACATTTGACAACCCAGACACATCTTGATTTGCTGTTTCGAATATGCCATTGATGGTACCTACAGTTACAGTCAACATCAAAAGTGCGAATTGGTATATTATGAAGACGTATACAGGGTCCAACTTAATATGCTGACGGTTTTAAGGGGATGATCGGAGCATGAAACTGAACAAGTTACTCTATAGAACCAACATCGAAATCCGCAATCTTACTCGAGCTAAACACTCTAGTCTCATAGGGCAAGTTGTTCAGTTTGATGGTCTGATCATCCCCTTAGAAAACCGTCAATATATTAAGAAGGACCCTATTAGATAAATGCTGAGTATTTGGCATTCTTTTTTTCATTTTTAATATTTCATTTGGATGGTATAGACTATAGATGTCTCTTACCTCCATGATTATGACTCAAGGTCATGGATCCCAATACCTTTGCTAGCTTCCTGCTCAAGGCACTAGCGGAATGATGATGGTCATAGATTAAGACCCCATTATTAGCCATCTCTCATTTAAAATACTGTAACTTCTGGATGTGATCTTGATGTGGTCCCTCCATTAGTAGATTTGTGCTGTATTCGTAATTTTGAAAAAAAAAAACAATTTAAGCAACACCAGGTCCTCTAGTATGATTTCTCTGCTTGCGCGTGACTCTTTCCCATACTATTTGTCGCAGCTAGCGCGACTTACGTTCTCTGAAATGCGCCGGAAACGGTCATTTCCTATGTCGCGTGCGATTGCGAAATCATACTGCTTAGTATGGCCTCTCGACCGTTTCTGTGCTTCGGTACTTTAAGCAGTCAGTTAACCCCACATAAGTTAGTGTCGATAAAATGGCAGTAGGTATTTGTTAAGCATAGTCACAGGCCTTTTGAATACTTCAAAAGCAAGTTGAGAACCTACTAACTTGCCGCCACCAATTCTCCCCGTTCAGTTCAAGACTTGGCGCAAACGAGCCATCGGCCACAGCCACCGGCAAGCAGTTCACACGCTTTTTAATACATTTAGTAGGGACTCGCCGCACAAGTTTTGCCGGTGGATGCCACTCGCTTCATAGACAGAACTATCAACATAGTTCCCGGTGCAGCATACGCAAAATATTTAAAGGCTTGTGGTGATGCTATTTCATCTCTAAAAAGCATATAATAGAAGCAGGAGTACGAGATCGCGACAGCCACCAGTCAGTGGCAGTGGCCGGTGGCTCGTTTTCTGACAGGCTGATATTCAGATACGTTTTTAGGTCTTAGTTCGAACTCCCTTATGTCAAAATCCATACATAAAAGAAGTTTCTGTATCTTAGCCTAACAACATTGGACAAGTGGGTCTTGGCCTCCGGAACAAAAGACCGTCAATCTTCACGATCCTTTGCAGGCCATTAGCTGGTTCGAAGCTCACGTAGGTCAATGTCCACGTCTTTCCAATAATACCTGGACTAAACTGGACGTGGTATAGTAAGATATTGGAAAACAACTGTTATTCGTTTATTATTGTAAACATAGTAAAGTCAACAAACTCAATGATGACTCATGATATCACACTAATGTGTTCTACTTTTCCCACGCGGCCGTTACGTCATTCCCCAAATACTTGCTAAAACCTTGCCGCTGACAGGTTAATGGGGTGACTAAAATAGTATGGAGATTAGATAGATAAATATTGCAGAATACCGAAAGTATCGTTAATGTTATTTATTGCCGCTTATACTGAAAGGAAAAATTTTACGATTTGAAAAATGTTGCTCCAAATATAACGTTACGCCTCTTTTGGAACTACCCCTGTTATAGACCAGCAGGACGCGCCATCTACTACGATCTTTACATACCTCTTTCGCCTCATTCACGTCCATACAAGCTCGTCCTCCCTTTTATTGCGCGATTCCTCACGGTCCTGTGCTAATCTGATCCAAAGCGAACCCGTCACCCTCACAATGTCATCAGACCGTGCTGGTGGTACTGACCACCACCCCTATCTTGGCCACCACTCTGATATTGCCTTGGTCCACCGGCCATCTTCTCACACTGAACTCTCACTCAACTCAACTCTGGCATATTAAAGGAATTAGGAAAGTATTCTAAAGGCACCCGAACATGGCCGTTGTTCGGTTGACGCATAAAATCGATAATCACCGAATCGAATGTAGCCGCTTCGATTCGTTGAACAAAATTGAACTGAACGCAGCTTTGGACAGGACGAGGACCATCGATTCTACGCAAAAACTAGTACATCTAAATTCATTAAGCTATTAGGTGGAAAAACATAAGTAACAAAACACGACATGTAAAAAATAGAAAACAATCTTAGAGGATTCAGACCGGAGGAACCTAGAGCTCGTTTTAGTACCAACTAAGAAAACAATAGCAAAGTCGATACCTAATATTGACAAATTAGTTACATAAATGAATCTACATAACTATAACATTCCCACTTTCATCAAAGGGTTTATTTTTTAGAGCGCACACCTACAAAGCTAGCAATATTATGTACTTATGCAGAATGTAGTGTAAATTATAAACCTTAAAATATAATACAGTTTATGAAAACGCTTGTATCAAACTTTTGGCATAAGATTATTATTATTATGTTTAAAACATACATTATATTATAATTTTCATTAATGTAAGACTTGAAAAGAGGAAGAGAACGCCCACCGACCACCTGGATGCGAACCGTCTTCGAAGGATATGTTGTCGATGGGATTAATGCCATAAATAACGCAAAATCGCCAAGAGTGACGAAATAGTATCAGGAGGGCTGACCTCAAATAGGGAACAAGCCATCGGATTGATTGATTAATGTAAGACATGCAAATAATAATGTACACAATTTCGTCACTCTTGGCATTATCGTCAACATATCCTTTTTGTGTTAATTTCGATTTTATAGCATAGCATATGCTCACGACTATATTCCCCGAGGGGGTAGTCAGAGATATTCTGAAACCTCAGATCATCCACATTTCACCAGTAGTACCGAAACTATGTCCAGTGTGACGTGGGGGTGTTCGATTTTATTTAGTTACTTATTTAAAATTCAAATCTAAGATTGGCGATTTAACTTAATACCCCTCTTAACACTCGTACTATAACATAAAACCTCTTAGAACAGACAGAGTCATAATCTAGACCAGCATAGAATCTGGGAATATTCCTTCCCTTGCCAAAACGTCTTTGGCATTGTAGCAAAATGAGGGCATAAATCTCTTAGTTTTCCCTTATTTGCCAGTTATTCACTAATATTCATGAGGTCACTGAACTGGGCCAAGTGTCTGCAACATTATACCTAGTATACTGCGGTTTCTATTAACGTATAGTTCACGTCGCGTAATAAGAGCTTTATGGTCAAATTGCGTAGCAGGTTATTTACCTTTATTTACCAGAATAAGCATAAGCATATACTCACGAGTATATTCCCCGAGGGGGTAGTCATAGATATTCTGAAACCTCAGAACATTACGTTTTACCAGTAGTACCGAAACTCTGTCCAGTGTGACGGGGGGTGAGCTCGTCGCCACTTATAACGGACAGTGGGTACAATACATGCCTCGAAATTGAAGCATGCAGGTTTCCTCACGATATTTTCCTTCACCGAAAAGCCAGTGGTGTTACAAATCGTACATAAATTCCGAAAAACTCATTGGTACGAGTCGGCCTGGACGGGGATCGAACCATCGCCTCCTGCACGGCAGGCAAGGTTACTCGCCACAGGACCACCACGGCTTTATTTACCAGAATGACATTCATTATTCAATCTTAAAAATTAGAGAAATGTATATACAAATTTACAATCTTTTCTTTACAATCGTACTAAACACCATTCTTGTAATATGACACTCATCTCTCCGTATCATTCAACTGGCCTTGTATGTAAGATCACTACTCCAGTGTCGATTACTAATCAATCTTCTAGATTCTTAGGTACCTATATTATATTTCCGAGGTCGGCCGGTAGCTTGGGAAGGAGTGTAGGTACGATATAAAGTGACGCGAATCCTTTACAATTTGTAGAGAATTGATAAATTAAAATTTACGAGTATTTTATCAATTTGGATCTTATGGACTCGTGCGCTTGTGGCTAAGTACTGGGCAGCTTTCGATAGAAGACCTTCGTTTTTATTTTTTCAAAAATTTCATACTACCTATAAAGCTTTTGATATGATAACCATACGACGGAAAACGACTTACCTGGTAGCTAAACTGTACTAGCACTGGCTTAACATGGTTGTTCAGCTAAAATCTACAAAAATCACTGTTGTATTTTAGATATTAGACACCTTATCCCTTGTTCGTCTCGAACAAAACCCACGGGAAGAAATACGATGGTTCAATCTATGCCTATGTTTCATTCTAGCTATTGTAGCCCGAACCTTTGATAGGCTTGCGTGGGGATACATGTCCAACACGTAGAGGCCCCTTTGAGACCCCTTTATCTTAATATGATGGGATGCACCAACCGTGGTCTATCTCTGAATGCATTATGTAAATGCACCAGAAGACATAACACGTTCGGTGCAGAGACTATTGTAGAAAAAACAAAAACTTCTCGGGTTATGGGGGTGAAATCTGGGTTATTGCGGAGAGACTCGGGACGCCTGCCGTAACAAATGTCTCTGGTTTGTCAAAAAAATGGAGACGGTGACTCGCCAACTCATTTGATGGGCCCCCAAGAAGAACGGCTAAGGAAGTGAGTCTGCGGGCCGTAGTTCCCGGTGCTAAGCGCACCAGTCAGCAGGCCCCCGGTGTTACGACATTTTACACTTCCAACCTGGAGCATAGGTTCCGCTCTTGCAACTCCACTCCTGGTCGGCCGGTTAAGGCAAGACAGGAGGTGAGGGCCAAATCAATCCGGGCCCTCTGGGGAATCGGTGGTGTCGCCACTCGCCACAAGCTGCTGCGGGGCATTATTATTATTAGTGTTAAAATCGGCAAAACTAAACCATTACGTGTTTGTCCGTTTGTTATTTCTTTTTATTGCTATTTACGTTGCCCAAAACAGGAACGAGTGGAAGAGTACGGCCTTTCTCCAGCAGTGGCATGATAATAATATAGGCTAAACAAAAAATTGCTATTTAATAAATTAATATTTAAACAAAAGGATTAGGCTGTGGTTTAGGCCTCATTTACAATATTCAAATCTAAAGCTCCTACAGTATTGTAGAAACGTAGGAAGCATAAAATAAAGCTGCTCTCAAGAACCCCTTCGCATAAAGAGGCACATTTTTAACATTTATCCTATCTAAATCTCTTTGAATACTAAAGTTCTATCTTTAACATTATTTTACCTATTTACTTAGGTACTTTATAAAGTACCAGCCTTGATATGGATATAAAAAGTTCTTATCTAACCCCAGTTTTTTTATTTTACCGATTATTTGAGCATTGCTACAGATGCTTTAAAGATATATAGAAGTTTTAACAAAGCTTCCGGCCACCCCAAAAGGGATAATGGTCGTGAAGCAGAATTATCATTTCGTCAAAATTAAAGTCTAAACGCGTATAATGGGATCTTGCGCATGATCTACATAGGCGATATCAAGTTTCCTAATTAACATTTAGAAGAATTTTCATAGAAACGAATTTCTATGAAAACAAAAAAACTGGCTATATGCGAGTCGGACTTGCACACGAAGGGTCGAGTACCGATGATTTTTTTTTTCAGATTTCGATGTTAGTCTAAATTTGTTCAGTTTGCTGGTCTGGAATGCAGTTATCTCCATAGTAATTTTGACATTTTCAACTGCTGAGTTCAACGAATGAGTTTCACAAGTCGCACTCCTGGATACAGATTGCGCAATCAATTTACTATTCAACTGTGCTGAATTCCGCATCTCGCTAAACTTTATGTAACTGACAGTCCTTAACGTCTGAACGATCTGTCAAAACGGCTCTAACGGCTGTCCTGAGCCGTACCGTGATTAGCGCAATACTAAATGTGTCAAAAGTTATGGTTCGTAAGTAGTCCAGTCACGGTTCAATCAAAAAATATTTACCGCGATTGCAGCCCTGACCATTCTCTCAAAAAACCGTCGGCATATTAATAAAAACCCTCTCGTTGCCCCACCACGAAATCTCCAGAAATATAAAGCTTACTAGACATGTTATATAATTGCAAAGGGATTTTTCGAAATGGAATCCTTAAAACTATGAAAATATACCTGTATGTCAAGGATTGTAGGTCTTTGATTTAATTAAAATAGGAAGATAGGTGACGTTCTTGCATTACATATTCGAAAAATGGATCTGCTTTTCATGTCTCTTACGAGTGAAAAGTAATGCCGTGTAATTTGCTTTTCTTTTTAAATGATTTGTACGAGTTAGAGCACACGAAGGCATTGTGGTACCTTTATTCCGCCTAAAATAAAAAAAGTAACTCAATTACGCAATGTCGCTCGTATTGCGACTAAGGAAATTAGGCGACGGGGACTCAATTTTTGCGGTCTATACGCTGGAGGTCAGTCACCTATCTTCCTGTTTAAATTTAATCAAAGTTGTAGGTATGAACATTTCGAAGCAAAGCACGAGAAATTCATTTAGTGCTCGTAACCTTATACAATCTAAATTAACGTAAAATAATAACTAAATGGCCATTAACTCAGTACTGAAGTGAGGAAACGACTCATTAAGACTGCCTCCCGGGTACGCTCGGGTCGAGGACACCTGCATTGCAGGAGCTATCCATTGTCGGATAGGCTTTTGTCACTCTTGTTTGTATAGTTGGGATTTTTAAATATTCCCCAGTTACACCCAGGCAGCATTATATGTAACGAGTGGACACTGCTACAACATACATTATGTAAAATAACGACCATAATGGGTTTTGGGGTAGTCAGAACTTCCAATTATTGTAACAAAACACCCTAGGAATATTTATAGGGATAGTTTAGTTTAGACCATCAAATAACTTTCACTATGGAGCCGCTGCTGTTTCATACAAAACTGCAGTACTCGAATCAAATGTATGAGACAGCAGATTTTTGTATTTTTTCGGCTATGGAGACCCAGAACATGAAAGTTGTTCAATTTGATAGTTTAAACCATCCCTTTTAATATTAAAGGGTGTTTTTAAACCCTGTACATCCTTGAGCAATGGTTAGAAAACGTCTCCCCGATACGTCTTAATACTATTGTGGAACGTGATAAAGTATCATCATCATCATCTCAGCCGATGGATGTCCACTGCTGGACATAGGCCTCCCCCAAGGATCGCCACAACGACCGGACCTGCGCTGCCCTCATTCAACGGGTTCCCGCCACCTTCACCAGGTCGTCGGTCCACATTGGCCTATCCCCGCTGCGCCTTCTGGTACGCGGTTGCCACTCGAGAACTCTCCGGCCCCATCAGCCATGAGTTCAGCGAGCAATGTGCCCTGCCCATGGCCACTTTAGTTTAGCAATTCTAATTTTAATGCTGGTTGGCAAATCTCTTCCCCACAACAATGGCAACTCAAACTCTATGACAAGTCATCGACTCGAAAGAAAAAATACCGAGGTAGTCGGAGGAATGCGCTGCAAGTCTGTTATTGGGTGGAGGCGTGTCGGTTGTATGCTTCCTGGCTTTCAATGAAGCTCCACCATGTTATGGTCGCTCAAGTGTGAGTTTTGTGCATAAAACCATCCTTGAAGTCACCAAATATTGATTACCATACAACGACAAGCACTTTTGCTATTAAAACTAGATATTTGCAGGATCATATTACGATGGAGCTAAAATTTTAAGATTAGAATAGGTAGACGGAATAAGAGATGTGCTTGAAGAAATTTCCAAGTATTTACGCTTCGTCCGCCAAACCAATATAGCAGTAATCACAATTTTGTCGCGTTAAGGTGCTGGCGCCATCACATTTGGCGTTCCGCCAGCTAACAAACATGACAGCCGTGAAACTTGTAGAATAGTGATTATTCTCTAGCACCTGTTGAGTTCTGCATCACTAATGAGATTTGTCTTTTTGAACTAAAGACTAATGGGGATTGCATTATTTGTCTAGACGGTTTGACTTAACTTTATCTGTAGATATGATCTAGGATTTCACAAAATCTACTATACAGCTACTTTTTACAAAAGCATTCAGGTATGGAGGATATGTAGGTATATTATCATTTACCTCCTGTATCCGATAGAACGGGAGACTGCTACCTATGATCAGAGAAGGTGTAGATTGTATTTCTCGCTTCTCACGACACTGGTTTATAGCTTTTCGAAGTCGGATACCAAGTCATAAATAATCCAGTAGAAACATTACACATGCACAACATCGCTTTACCTTGCTAGAAATTTTATACATACTATAATTCTCTATATTGCAGAGAATTATAGTATAATCTCTAAGCTACTCGATACATATTATAGAATCTACAATATGTAAACTTAAAATCAACTTAAAATAACTGGCCTTTTTGAAAAAAAAACATTCACAATGTCAGAATATGACATTTGATGTTGCCTTTTCCGTTTCCAGCATAGAGTTAGAAAGAGAAGGCAGGATTTATTTAAATAAAGCAGTAAGTATACAACCATTCTCCATGGAGTTCGAATTATTTTCTCTCCACCATTTTTGCATTTAGAGATTACAGATCAAAGTAATTTAAAAATTAAATTTATATTGATAAACTCGATGAATCGCAATAAAAATTAAATTGGTTTCTTAAAATTATGTCTTCTATCCGTAAAAAATACTAAAACTTGCCATACCGAATTGGCATGATAACTATACTGCATTCCGAATAAGGACGACGAAATTTTCCGATTCCTATTTAGCTTTCTGGCCAATTCTGATTACCAAATGTAATTAATTTATTGGATACATATACTTTGCCGTTTATCTTGGACGTTACTAAAGCTGTTTTAAGAATAATCTCTGTTTCTATAATGCAAAATAGCCTTAAAATTTCGTTGCTCTTTTGAATGGAGTATAAGTGAATGGGATATTTGAAAAGGGTCACATGTCACAATAGGTACATGCATTCTCCTTCCAAATGTATTGTAATTTATTGTACTATTTGAATGTTAGTTTAACTTCCAGCTAATCATAAAAGGCATTTCATAGTGCAATTTGTACGAAATGCTTTGAAATCTTTCTATGAAATCTACTGACGGCATTTCGTAAGCAACAAGTTAGGTACATGAAATTCAACGTAAAGGCATACTTTTCCATGCGAATATCCGTTTGCTATTAAAATTGTTCGCATATCTGTGTGCATAGTACCATGTAGGTGCTTACCTGTACATTGGAATAGGTGAATGCTTGATTCAATGGTTTGGAATAATTTGTTGGCTATAGGTAGAATACCTATTTATTATACCTACTGGTTTGTTTTTATCTAAAACATGAAATTGTTATGTTTGTGGTTCAAAAATAGTTTATTTTATTATGAGAATATACCTACGAGTACGCCCGAGCGCGGCATGCAAACGAAGTTTACACATTTTAACGAAAGTCCTTTTCACTTTCTAGATCATGTAAATTTAACAGGGTCCTTCTTAATATGCTGGTACTTTTTAAGGGGATGATCAGACCATCAAACTCAAAAACTTTCTCTATGGCACCAATATCGAAATCGTGAAAAAAATCTGCTGTTCCATACAAAACTGGGAACCTACTCGACCCAAATGTATGAGACAGCTGTTTTTTTTGCGATTTTGATGTTGGGCCCATAGAGAAAGTTGTTCAGTTTGTTGGTGTGATCATCCTCTTAAAAAACTGTCAGCATATTAAGTTGGACCCGGTATGATCTTGTTTAAACAATGTTATTTAATTAAATTGGTTAATATCCAGTACAGTTTATAGTAAGGAAAAGTATCATTAACCTCTAAAGCACATAATCTACCCATCAAACCGAACAACTTTTACTATGGGAGCAAACCTGTCAGAACAAAAAAAATATCAGCTGTCCCATACGTGTGAATCGAGTAGGTATTGCAGTTTAGTATGGGACAGCAGATTAATATCTTCAATAGATATTATATACTATCACCGTCATGTGACTATTAGTTTCAAACCTCACTGTTTTACAAAAAAACAGTACAGCAATCTGAATCATAAGGAGCAGAAAATTATTATAGCAAACCTTTTCCATGGAAAAGAAAAACTAGCTTTATTTTTTAACTGAAACTGTAATTGTGATTACCAGTTTCCTTAGACGAATTATATACGGACTCGCCTCGCCTTAACATTTCCCCTCTGCCAACGTGCAAGATCAAAAAATCTTACGCATTTACATTCAATTTTATACCTTATCACTAAACGCGACAGCCTATAATTGCGGAACAATAATTTCGAATTTATGACGTTTGGGGTTCACACGACACTGTTTTTCATGATTTTTAACATTCAAAATTATTAATCTAAACTAATGGAATAAAATTCAAAGTTGCGTATCTCGTGCTACCTCGCCCCCCGCAAAAAGTGTCAGATAAGTTTGTTAGTAGAATTACATGCGTAACTTGTCCTCATATAAGTAGTCTAAGCCTGTTTCACATCTTTTCACAGAAAAATAAAAAAGTAATTTAAATTGGTTCTAAAAAATTCCTTACCCAACAAAAATAGATCCTTTTCTATTTTTGTTCACTAAAAACGAGTGAAATATTTTTATTGCTCGAAAGAGATCAACTTTCAACCTGAATTGGCTTAAAGGATTTCAGTAGAAGTCTCTCAAAATAGATTTCAGGTATGTTATACGCAATAAAGGATGGCTAAACATATATTGCTTACCTTTCTTTAGAATATTTATGATTTTTAGTTGTGGACCTGTTTCGATTTTATCATATTGTTTAAAGATCGTGATAAATTCTAGCTGCTTATATTTAACGATATTATTCCACGACACTACAGCGGTTTCATTCATGAGTTTCATCTCATCTTATTTTAGAGCCAACCTCTTCTCTTGTCATCTCTTTCAAGCAAGTTCTTTAACCTACTGGTACGACACGATACGGAATTTTATCTCTTTCTTGATAAGTGATTTCCTTTTCTTTTTTAATTAACAAGCACCAACTTTAGTAACTCGCTATATAATTGAGCGTTTGTACAAACCAAAAAATTGTACTAACTGCGGGTGACAGATTGTACAAATACCTAAATATCTTCATCAAAATTTAAATGAACTGTGTACAATTGTACAAACCAAGAAATTGTACCAACTGCTCGTAATTCTTAACAACACCCACAAGTTCTTAACGTTTTGAACGTAGGTAGAAAGTTGAAAACATCATTAGATCCTCGGAAAATAAATATTATACTTATTCGCCCACATTGCTCTTTGAACTATTATTATCCGACACTTTTTATTAACTATAGACATTATAAAATATACTTATGTGAAAGCCATTTACAAACAGGGTCCTTCTTAATATGCTGAAACTTTTTTAAAGGGATGATCAAACCGTCAAACTGAGCACCTTTCTCTATGGCAGCATCATCAAAAACGCAGAAAAAATTTGCTGTTCCATACAAAACTGCAAACCTACTTGAGCCAAATGTATGGGACAGCTGTTCTTCCCCGCGATTTCAATTCAATTCGATTCGACAGTTGTTCAATTCGATGTTCTGATCATCCCCTTAAAAAGTGTCAGCATTATTAAGAAGAGCCCTGTCCTGTATACAAAAAAAATATATATTATAAATAAATATATTAAGAAAAAACTGACGAAGCCTGCGTTGCGGATTAGATTATTTTTGTTTTATTGTTTTGAATTTGAATACAGAAATTTTAATGATTTAAATTTAGAAAAAACTTAAAAAGTAAGTAAATAAGTAGTACCTAGTAATAATAAGTTTTAATACAGTATATTTGATTGATTGATATACTTACGGTAAAATGTTATACATTTTCAGACAAGTTATGTTATTCTACGATATACTATAATTTCGCGTAGCCTTTGCTACGCAGCGCTACGTAGCCAGCTACGAGTACGATACGTAGTAAAAAAAAATACGGGTTGCATATTTATATTTTTTTACATCTTTCCCAGATTATAATTAAGGGGTTCGTTTGCCAATAGCTAAATTCAAAGAAAAATTAAATTCAGTAATGGACAGATAATGTTTTACTTTTCAAGTTAACCTATACTCCATTCAAAATAGCAACGAGATTTTAAGGCTATTTTGCATTACAGAAACAGAGATTTGAAACACTTCCTCTCACTTATTCTTAGAACAGCTTTAGTACCGTCCAAGATATGTTGGATAGTATATGTATCAATAAATTAATTACATTTGATATTCAGAATTGGCCAGAAAACTAAATAGGAATCGGAAAATCTCATCGTACTTATTTGGAATGAAGTATAGAGAGGTTTCATTCCTGAAAAAATCCATATATACCTTTGATTCCCATACGTTCCACTGCAGATCAAATGCCTTCTCACTTGAATGAGGGTGTGAAAGAAACATATTCATAGACTTTTTTTTATCCCGAATTCCCGATACTTTGCACCAAATATTGTTGCGTCATTCCAATTTTGAACCTTACCAGCTATGTGTTAGGAATGTTAATTGACAACATTTCATTTTAAGAAAGGTACCAAAATAAGAAAACCATTTGGAGATTATGTGATTCAAAGCTTATATAAAAATTATCAGATTTTTCTATCCATTATTACTCGAGTTATTTGAAGAATACTGAAAAATGTAATAGAGGTTGAATGAGATTTTATTCCTTTGCCTGCTTGGCTTTTCTATTGCATTTGACAGTTTTTATTTTTAATGTTATTGCGGTCAAGATATCTTAACCATAAATCCTAAGTTATTCAGAAAATCAAAAGTAAATTAAAAATAGAAATATCGGTCAAAAATAAAATCGGAAAAATACTCGTATCTCTTATTTTTTAACCTATTTTATATTTTTTGTTAAAATAGGTGGTTAAAAAAATGTAATGTTGTATGCCTGCACTTTCTATGACTACTGCAATTTGCTGTAATTTTCTATACCTCTATTACTTATCTCTAATAGTTAGCTATATGCTTGTAATTTAAAAAAAAAACTACTTAATTACTTGTACCTCTTTTATGCAGTTATAATAATTGTCGGTTGGAGATATTACATTATTACGGATAATACTACGTTATGAATTTTTTATATACGTAAGAAAGTAGAAGGCTGGAAGATACCACAGCCGGGCAAATGCTTCGTTTGTCTAACGAAGATGGAGACGGAGTGGGTAATGCCTATTATACAGGATTTAAACTTAAATGTATTACATATTTCTTGAAGTGTTCCTTTACTTTAATTGGTTAGTATTGAAAATATAACCAGACATCGTTTGTATGCAGCACGCGGCAAAAACGATGATCTTAAGTTTACGCCGTGTAGTGGAATAATTTAACTTTCCTTTCAAAACAGGATGAAACACATTTTTGTGTGAAATAACAATGGAAAGATTTTGTTTCTACTACATTATTAATGGTACTGGACGATTTGTTTATCAATTTCAAATTTTTTAGTTGTAATTCAGACCATCAAACTGAACAACTTTTAGGTACTATAGCAGCAAACATAAAATCGCAATAAAAGAATTAGCTGTCCATACTGAACTGCAATGCCTTCTCGACTCAAATATACAGGGTCCTTCTTAATATGTTTAGATTAGACCGTCAAACTAAACAACTTTTTCTATGGGACCAACATCGAAATCGCGAAAAAAAAATTTGTTGTCCCATACATTTTGGCTCGAGTAGGTTTGCAGTTTTGCATTCAACAGCAGATTTTTTTTTTTCGCGATTTCGATATTGGTGCCATAGAGAAAGTTGTTCAGTTTGACGGTCTGATCATCCCCTTAAAAAGTGTCAGCATATAAAGAAGGACCCTATATACACCTCCATAGTAGGTAACTTTAGGTACATAAACTCAAAATAATTTCTTGCGGAATCTTTTCTACGACTACTAACAACCTACAAAGTAATAATCATTAGCAAATTAAGACTGTCGCTCCTTAAAAATAAAATGGATATAAAATAAAACATAGTTACATTGAGGTACACCCAAATAGATTGTGATTTCGATGCGAAAAAGTTAAAAAAAAGAACGTCGAGTACCGAAAGAGAAGTCATTATAATGTGGACCTTCGTGTAAAAGCCAAAAAGGTGAAAATCCAAAAGCACAGCACTTTGTGTGCCTATCCACTTAACTACCGTTTAATTCTCGTCCAGTTCGCGTCGTGCTTCGGCCAGTTTTATTGTTCTATGGAGAGATTAGTAGTGCGAGGTAAAAGCGGAAAGCGGGTTTTAACCCGACTACGGCGTATCCAAAATAAAATTGAAAATATCGGTCAACATACAAAAAGAAACATACATATAAGTCGGCTAATAAGGGCACCTTTGGCGGATTGTTGAGCGTAATGTCCGTCAGTACCTGGTTATGTCATTTGGCTACGTATGAAGTTAAAATATTATACATTTCTTGAAAAGTTAAAGTATTTTTCGGGCAAGGACTAGCCGCATATCAAAACATTCACACACACATAAATACTCACGCATGTGTCTCAATGGGGGTAGGTAGAGACAATTCGTCCCTCGCTGTGCATGTGGCATCATATACATAACGGCAACAGATGTAGATACGACGATTAGTTGTACTGGTTCGTCCGTCTCTGTTTTGGCTAAAATTTCGGCTACAACATTTAGTCGTAAGACAAACTAATCAATCGCCCTCTGCTATGATCCTGAAAGCACACATTGTAGAAATTGTGTCCGATTGTGGGGCAATAAAGAGGAATTTATTATCATTGCCATCCTTTTGGAGTGGTCAGTAACTACTAGCGACATTTTAATGAGTGCAACTGCAGCAAGATACTGTTTCCGATTATACGCTTAATATTAGTAATTACCTATGTCATGCATATAAACGAATACCTATGACTTAAACAAGGTGTTACAAAAATATAAATAAAGATTTAAGGGGGTGGTTTAGACTATCAAACTGAACAACTTTCACTATGGGACCAATATCGAAATCGCGAAAAAAAAACAGATGTTCCATACTACAAATCTACTCGAACTAAATGTATGGCACAGCTGTTTTTTTTTCGTGAATTCGATGTTGGTCCCATAGTAAAAATTGTTCAGTTTTATGGTCTAAACAACCGGCGACCCCCTTAAAAGCTCTCAATGTTCATTTTTACTTTTGTAATACGCTTTGTATGAACAATCGCGTCAGCTTATAAATCGTACCACGGAATCGAGCGTGCACATCTGCAGCACTTAGCGGTAGATCGCTTAATTGAATCGCTTCTGATTCAAACGTTGTCTCTTATGCCTAGTCTATTTGTCTACTTTTGCCTAACGATTGCAATGAATAATACTGTTTGTAATTAAATTTAATAAAATCAGTTATTGTTCGACATCTAACATCATAGCATTTATCAAAGAGTGTCACGGAGTCACGTTGCAGGTTCTGACACGAGCACTTGTCTCGCGTGGTGTTCGAGCGTCGCGTTTTTGCCTGCCATGATGCTCCGCAATCTTCAATCTCTTCTTGTTCTTGATCAAAAACAATCCCTGAGATTGGGATAGATACTCCCACAAACTACTTGACACTGGCGGAAATGCAGTGCTAACGCACAAGCAAGAGTCCATTAATCTTAAATAACAAATTAAAAAAGAGTGTCACCGCCGCATCCTAATTTCTGCAACATGTATACTTCATTCAAATAAAGAGTAATTCTGATTACCAAATATAAGTAATTTATTGGATACATATACTATCCGACATAATATCTTGGATGCTACAAAAGCTGTTCTAAGAATAAGTGAGAGGAAGTGTTTCAAATCTCAGTTTCTGTAATGCAAAATGGCCTTAAAATTTCGTTGCTATTTTGAATGGAGTATCAGATGTTATTCCTGTTGCTTTCTTCGTTGCCAGTGCTCGGCCTTTATTCGTGGCCAGTACTCGGCCCCCCGGTTCACTCTGTTTTTTACACTTTGTCTTTTACTTGTACCGTCATTCTGGCATCGCAAAACACTCCTGTGGGGATTTTCCATTTTCCCCATGGAATGATGTATAAAATAGTGATAGGTGGCTACCCTATCGTAGTCACAAATACACTGCGTAAGTCAAATTGTCTTCATAAGTCCCATTTCCCTTAGTCGCCTCAAGCGACACCCACGGGAAGAAATGTGGTGGTCGAGTCCTAGCTCTGAAACCACACGGCTATTTTGTTAATCCTTTTGAGATATCAAATGTTTTCTCTAGCTCTAAGGCCTCGTTCAGGGAGACGCGGAGCGTCGCGCGGCGCGTTAGGCGGCACGTTGGGCGGCGCGTTGGACGGTGTGACAATGCTTCTCCTTGAACGCTCTATACATAGCCGTATGTTTGTGATTCTGGTAGCCCGCTCCGCGCACCGCGGAGCCTGACGCCCCGCTTGTCCCTGGACAATTCCTAACTCCTAACGCACTTCAAACGCTAAAGAACGTGTCGGACTCGCTCGAGATGAGTGATG
The DNA here is from genome assembly GCA_963924505.1 of Agonopterix alstromeriana. Classification (NCBI taxonomy): domain Eukaryota; kingdom Metazoa; phylum Arthropoda; class Insecta; order Lepidoptera; family Depressariidae; genus Agonopterix; species Agonopterix alstromeriana. Next base: position 6,568,569 of record OZ004684.1, read on the forward strand.
TGATCACTCGATTTATTAAAAACATTTTTTTTCCAACCCCTCTTTCGTTGTATGGTCAAAAAAATTGTTTTCCTCTTAACTACAATATTTCTGTTTTTGGGTTACAGTTATCTGTCTTCATACCAAATTTCGATTCAATAGGTGCAAAAATGAGCGAGTTATGGAGGTGGGGTAGACAGACAGACAGAATAGACGAAAGTATAAGTATTATTATTTTTATTTTAATATTATTTACTTTCTCATAAAACACAGTACATTACACAATACATCATATGCCAAACTGCATAACAGTTTGTCGGCATTGCTCCTTGTTTGACTACGGAACCCTAAAAATGTAGGATTACACCACAGTAGCTCAATAAAAGGAAGGCGACTGAGGACCCCAATTCCAATTCAATCTAGATTTGCCACTACATCCGTCGTCCCAAGCCCGTCCATCTTACGTTCCCTTTTGTTTCTATTTTCAGCTGACACTATTCTATTGTTTTTATCTACACCTTTCTTGTTACTGTTGACAGAATACGAAGAATACTAGCGTAAGCAAAAATGAAACAGGTCAAGTGCGAGTCGGTCTAGTCGCGCACCGAGGATTCCGTATACCAGCACACAACATAATAACTAAACAATTTTTTTTGTCCTGGTCCCTTAACACGAGACCGACTCACACTTGGCTGTTTTTATTATTTGTTGTCATACTGTAGAGTTTGCGTTATAATCACACCAAGTTTGACGCTTGTATGTATTACCGTTTTTGGGATAGAGTGAGAAGAAAAAACGTTAATAAAACTAGTTTCTTGTATCCCCTTAAATTTTATTATTTGTTAACAAATCCGCAGTAATAACGCATATTCTGTGACAATTTCAACTGTCTAGCTATTACGGTTCAAAAGTTACAACCCTATACGGACAACGTAGGTTAGTAATAGGGTTCCGTTTTCACCCTTTGGGCAACCCTAATTATACAGAGTGAATCAATAAAAAGTTTCGAATTTTATTTTAAGAGTATTTATCTACACTACGCTATGATAAAACTGGATAAAAAGTTTGTTGAAAAGTTACGATTGGGTGTTTAGGTGTCCCTGACACCAAATCAACGATATTTGGTTTTGTATATGTTTGTTTCTTTGTTTTAGAGCATCATTTAAAAATGATTAAACCAATTTTGATGAAACTTTTTGTTTTTAAAAGCTTATGATTAGTCTTATAAACTTATAGTATGTTTTTGATTATGGAAGTGTGGACAATATCGTGGGTAAAGTCTTTCTATATCTAAATATGAAAATGAAAACTAAAACTTCAAGAATGATCAACCAATCGATATGAAATTTAGCAAGCCCGACATTTTTATTCCGAAAACGAAATTAGTGACGTGGAAAAGTTAAGGTAATAATAAAATAGAGAGATGTAATTTGCTAAAATAACTGCAGTTAAGGGAATATAATTCGGAGCGCACTCCATACAAACGAAGTCTGGTGATATTTTCAATAATAACCAATTAAAGTCAATGAAATATTTCAGAAACAATCTAGAAACTAATCTCTAAGGTTGTATAAATTTTTTCAGAAACAATCTAGAATTTAATCTCTATGTTTGTATGAAGTCACATTTTCGTACAAACATAGAGATTCAATTCTAGTTATTAGTTTCTAGATTGTTTCTCCAAAATTTTATTGACTTTAAATGATTAGTATTGAAAATATCACCAGAGTTCGTTTGTATGCAGCGCGCATTTACGCATTCGGAATAGAATAGACTATATTCCCGAGGGGGTCAGAATATACTGAAAACTCAGAACATGCACGTTTCACTAGTAGTACCGAAACTTCTGTCCAGTGTGACAGGGAATGAGCCAGTCGCCACTTGTAATCGACAGTGGGTGCAATACATGCCTCGAAATTGAAGCATGCTGGTTTCCTCACGATGTTTTTCTTCACTGAGAAACCAGTGGTATATAAATCGTACATAAATTCCGAAAAACTCATTGGTACGAGTACGGCAGGCAAGATTACTCGCCACTGGATCACCACGGCATTCGGAATAAACTTCTTTTAAGCATAACACACTTTATTTAAGATCATAATGTTTGATTCAAACAGATGTTCGCGTCCGGTGAATCTATTTCAGTCAAGATTCTTTACAACGGCATTACTTGGAGAGAAGTGACGTCACTTTATAGCCAATCAAGCGTTATTACTTTCCCATTACTGCCTAATAAATCCTTATTGAGATATTAAACAATTTTTATTGGATCGCTCTTTATGAGCGGTTCTAGATAATGGGTGAAAATAAATTGTAGGTACTAATAGTTTTCTTTTTATGTAGAGCAATTTTTTGTGAGATATTATATTGTGTATTCACCTTGTCAAGGATCGTCAAATAGTCTACCTATAATAAAGAAAATAAAAATTGATTATTTCAATAACCTAATTTACAATACAAAACAGGTTATGGATGTCCTTTTTAGTAAAGAATTTGCTTGTATATATTCGGCTCTTCTATAACTATTACAAATTGTAAATCAAGTTAACAAATACGAAAAAAACGAGCAATAATAATACTTAAAAACAGATGGTTAAGTTTACATAGATATGTTAAAAGAAATTAGAAAACGCTATAAGCAAGATGGATGAAGTGTGTATTATGGGTGTGAGTGAGTGAGTATGTGGGTGTGGTGCATTTCTTCATGATTCACACTCAACTGCAATGTGCTACTCGTCTTAGCTTATTTCTTTTTGCTACACTAAGAAAAAAATGCTACGTATACGTAGCCCGTCGCAGCTTACGTACCACGTAGCTTACGACGCGATACTGACTACGAGTGTTGTATTAGTATTTAAGTTGTCTCGTACTTCATAATGAATCAGTATCGCGTCGTAAGCTACGTGGTACGTAAGCTGCGACGTTTACGTAGCATTTTTTTCTCAGTGTACGATCGGTTTGCTCAAATAGTAAAAGTTGTTCGTTTGATGGGTAGACTCTTAGTTTAAAAGGATGCCAATTATATCATTCTGTATACATTTTGCTACTAATAATGGAGTTAAAGAAATAATAAGAAATAAACGCAAAAGGTGAAAACAGAACATTTGCAATGCGTAAATTCTTTTCGACTTTTCATACAACATTGAAAATAAACTTTGTTCCCTTAATTGGATATCTACTCTCCTTTTGCTATGTTACCTAATAAACTATTAAACAATGTTTATTATATAAAGTATTCAATGAATAAATAAATCAACAGGCTATTTTGATACATAAAATTTATATCCAAATGTTGCATCAAAGTGTAGTTATTAATATAAATGCTTTATAAAGCCAATGCCTGAAAATGGTGCATTTTTTGTTCAACTAAACTTGAATATTTTAGTCCACGAGCCCGATTGCGCTATGTTAAAACATCGAAGTTCTATTCACATTGCAATCCAATTACTATTCAACTGAGCTGAATTCCGCATCGCGCTAAACTCTAGGTAACTGACAGCTCTTAACGTCTGAGCGATCTGTCAAAACGGCTCTAAGGGCTGTCAAGAGCAGTACCGCGAATAGCGCAATACCAAATGTGTCAAAAGTTATGGTTCGTACGTAGTCCAATCACAGTTAAATCGCAGTTAAATCACCGAATATTTACCGCGATTGCAGCCCAGAATAAAGTAACAAACAAAACTTGTTATGGCAAGTATATCTCAAAACTCAGTCCAAACAACGGAGACAATATAAGGCTTGAAGTAAACGTAAAGAATCTATTTTCAACTTGAAGCCTTTATATCTCCGTTCAAACTGAATTTAGAGATTTACAAGTTTTCTTTGTTACTTTATTCTGAACTAAAATATTCAAGTTTGGTTGATGGCGGCGCTAAAAAACAGACGTAAAATAAGGCGCCACCTTCCATACAAAAACGCGCATTGTCTTTTCCTGTACATGACATAATTCAAGAATTGAATATCTCTGCCAGTTTTGAACAAGATATTCACAGCGTATTATCTCATTTAATAATTAAACGAGCATCGTTTGTGGTCACGCGTGGCCCATATCTATAGCATGCGCACGCGCCTACGCTAGACCTAAATAAACGATCATTCAATTAAACGATGTTATGTTTATCAGCTGTTAGTGAAGAACGTAACAGTAATTTTAATTGGGAGATCCCACTGTTGTGGACACTAACTATAGGCGTCTTCTCTCAAACAAATTGATTTTGAAAGAGGATTGCCAGGATCTTAGACCAGGTTTTTTGCACTATTTTTTGAGTTTTTGGTGAAAGGATCTAGACACCTGATCACATAATTCCATTGCGATATATTTCGGTGAACAAAAGCTGCTGAAGATGATGAAGATGTTGTTGCTCCAACTGCGCACATATTAACATATTAAGGCTACTTCGTAGTTATAGCAAAGCTTCTGACCACTCCAAGAGGGATTATCGACGTCAGAGCGTAACAAAAAAGACGCTCTTCTATGTAAACGCAGGGCCGGGCCATATTTTGCTGGTTTTTAGAAGCTATCTTCTCGTTATTTGAAAGACATACAAATTAATGACAAATATAGCAATGTTATTCAACATCTCGGCTTTATTTGCTATGAAGTGTATTTCTTATTTTTCTATAAAATACATATGAAACCAGTGTTTAAAGGAAAGCCTAAGTATTTGAAAAAATCTGTTTTACGTGCATCTACTTTATAAGTTGGAGTCACTTTTACTTGCGACATAGGTACACCATTGTGTAGATATTATGATCTAAAAATGCTATGTAGTAAATTTTTGTAAGACCAATATTTAATGAGTTAATTAAATAACTGTAAAATTTGGTGCGAATTCTTATGATTTTCGAAATTAATTTCCTTGGATTAGAAGGCACCACTGTCACATAATGAAGGACAAGCCAGTCAAAAATACCTACCTATTACTACTAAAATGATGTAATTTAGTAGAGGTGAGGTGGCTTTGAAAGGTTCGAGGTCGTTCAGTGGGGGGTCTTAAGTAGATGTAACCAGAAATTCTTTAGCTCATCAACTTCTTGCGTAGCATGCATATTTTATAATTCGCTGGCTTCCAAAGATGGCTGTCATCAAAATTAATTTCTGCAAACCTAGCATACTTACGCCGCCACTGTAAGAGACAGTGAGAGGGTAAACCTGTTAGATATAATTTAAGTACGTAGTATTTAGTACGTTACATTTACACGGAAAAAAATGTCTGTGATGACCAAAAGAATTTTATCGTAAAGTCTACTAAAAAATAATTGTTACAGATTATTCTTTTTTAGTAGACTTTATTAGATAATTCTTTGTTGTGACTATATTTTGGTTAAATCAACAAGAATTATAGGTACTAGTATTTATTCTGTGGTACTACTGTAAACTTATCGCATATATTGCGCTCTTATTGCGCTAGTAGCTTCGGACTTACCTTAGACAAGTGGGCGTGTTATATCACCAGTTCAGTGCCACTTACATTAAGATATGACATCACTATAATAGTGCTAACGCTATAGTTTTGAATGTACTTAATTGAATGTCATGGTTGCATAGCACTCAAAGGTACTTACTGAATATTGCTCTAGTAGAATAGTTTTAACGCAATACAAAATTTTCTAGAAAACTCTACAATAAATACATACTCTATTTAAGTTTTACGCGTGTTGCGGTGAGAAAAAATAATAGGTATACTGTCTACAATGTAGACAGTTACCAACTGAATTTAAAGATGTAATGGGCTTTGGATCCATTATGTAGAGTCTACATAATGGATCCAAAGCCCATTATAGCTCTAAAATCTGTTGGCACTTAATAAAATATGAGATAAGATAAGACAGAGGCCAAGGCTAATATTATGACGTCACTACGAGATTGAGATTGCAGATTCGAAGATGAAAGGGCTCTTAATGAATGATGAGCTGTTACTTAGACATGATCAAAGTAAATTAATGTAAGGTGTTAAGGTTAGGATACCCGTGGTTCTCTGCTTAGAACTAATTACCCACCAAATTTCTTGATATCACATAAGACTGGCCACCTCGAAAAATTCAGATGATTCCAAGATGCTACTTCATTATAATATAGGGTTGGAGAGGATGTACAATATCATTTGCGTGCTTTGAATAATTAGTATAGATGGTACTTTTCTATTTGGTCTCTTAACTTCTTGGATAACTGATGTTGTCTATATCCCTAGAGGTTGTCTCTAATAGCTACGATATAGTAATCTGATATTGTGATTATTTTCTAAAACTTGTTAAAATGTTAGCTAAACTTCTGTTAAATATTTATTATTCATCTCATCATCTTGACCACCATCATTTTCATAGTAAAAAGTGGTAAAATAAATGAATAATAATGTAGAAATGTAGGATGTGATTTCCGATGTCTTTCAAGTCCCCTTTTTTGTTGAAGCGTAAAATGTTAATGAGCCAAAACGATTGAACTTTTTTCAATTGTTCCTTGTTACATATTCTCGATGAATACACATACAATTTTGAGTAAATTTAATTCTTAATGTAACTTGCTTGCTGTGAAATTATTGTGTTATATTTTTCCGAATACAATCGCCAAACAATGTACTATCGTTTGTTAAGTTCTGCCCTCTTAAGTTTTTTTTAATTTGTAGACTATTTACAACATTATCAAAAAATAAGAATGTTATATTATTGTAGTCATTGATGGTTTTTGATTTATGGAAACGTTACGGACTACTTTGTTCTATGTTTGTAGTTATTATCGTTAAAACCGCGAAAAGTGGTCACTTTTTGCGGTTTCAAAAATATATACTAACTACAAACAATAGATATAAAAAATCGGTAATGACCCGTCGTCGTTAATTTGAAATCAGCAATGACTACTATAATGGTTTTTGGAAATGGTGTTATAAATGTTAAGATATTTAATAAAAACTATTGAGGGTAGTACTGGATGCTCGGGGTCCCATTAAGAATCGTCCAGAACAGTTTTATATACATTATGATAGATGATACAGGAGTGCGATTTTTGAAACTCATTCGTTGAACTCAGCAGTTGAAAATGTCAATATTACTATGGAGATATGCATCCTTCTACTGCTGATTTGACTTTCAAAAATATTACTTCAGGAGTGCGATTTTTGAAAGTAAAATCAGCAGTAGAAGATGCACACCTATCTCCATAGTAATTTTGACATTTTTAACTGCTGAGTTCAACAAATGAGTTTCAAAAATCACACTCCAGAACAGTTTTATATACATTTTGTTCGATGACACAGATCTGTGCCTATAGAACGAAATTTAATCACATAATACACACCTCCATCGTTTGAAATAGCCAAGTGCCAAATAACAATTAAAAACAAATATTAATACAAAATCCATTGATAATTCCGAAATACAACAGCAGTTGACGTTGAAGTGCTAAACACTACAAGATCTGTATTTAAAATTATTAGCTCTAAACGGATTAAATTGTTTCCAGAAGTAATAAAAGTTTCCGCACCACATTCCGTTGTTAAAAGAAATAAGGATTGTGTGAAACTTAAGTTTTAAAAGTGTCGTGTTCTTTTCCTTGTGAAGGTTTTGAGGAAAATTCCAAGAGTGCGGAATTAAAAAAAGAAAATGCTGGGAAAAAAGTGTTTTGACTTAGATCGGGATTAATGTTAATTCTGAAAACCTGCGAAAGTTTTCCTTTTAGGAAAACGGATTTGGATGCATGGAAAGAAAATGAAATGTACTTATAAAGTATGTAACATAATTTCACATAACATAGGACCTGTAGGGTCTTTCAAAATATGCTGACAGTTTTTAACCGCATGATCAGACCGTCAAACTGAACAACTTTCTCTATGGCATCAACATCGAAATCACACAAAAAAATCTGCTCTTGTATACAAAACTGCAAACTTACTCGATCTCTATGGGACTTGGTCCCATAGAGAAAGTTGTTCAGTTTGATGGTCTGGTCATCCCCTTAAAAAGTCAGCATATTAAGAAGGACCCTGTATAATTATCATTTAAAATTTTAATTTCTACTGTAACTTGTTTTTTTTCCTCGAACTCATATTATACGTAGTAGGTACCTAATTGCTTTAGTGCGATAGTGACACAACATTTTCTTCAATGACTTGCGGTAAAACCTTGTAGAACCACGTAGAAAGCATTGCTGTTATACCTACTCCTTCATTCATGCCATAGAACTAAATTATACAACCGTCCAAAGGCAAACGGAAGGAGTTCAGCGCCTGAATGACCCCACGCATATTACGTAACATTGTGATTATACCTATTTTCGGCGGAGCAAACCGTATGGATCAATGAGGAAGCGAGCGAACGCCATCTAGCGGCGGGTCGTGGCCGGCGTAACCTCCTCACCTCCTGGTAGTTTATGATTGCCTGGTAGTGTCTGGTTGATGTTCAGGTTTTTAACGGACTCGGTTTGGTAAGTTGAGGAAATAAGTGGTCGTAATAGCTTCAATTATCTTAAACAATAGCAATTAAAGTGTTTGTTTTGTATGTTTGTTTGATATCTGATAATAGATATCTAAATTCGATAAAAAAAATCATGTGTCAGATGAACGGACGGAAAGATTTCATAAGTGTTCCGTTTTGCCAATTCTGGTACCGACGACTGACGTTTTACAGATCAAAGTCAAAGTCAACATTGTTTATTCAAAATAATATCACATACCTAGATAACTTTCTGACGTCATGTTTTTGAATCTACCACCGCGTCGGAAGGTGTTCCGTTGTATAGAAGATGCGGCCAGAAACTCTAAAAGGTAAAAATTTTACTCGATTTTTTCCCTTCGTTTCTACCCACGCCTCAATCCTCAACCCCCTCTCAAACTTTTGTCGCTGCGGTTAATAAATAATTTAATACTCTTGCGAAAGTCAAGAAAGCTAAAACAAGTTTATTTGTTTTGGTTCTACTAACAAAACTTTATACCAATCAAGTCTTTAGTCTTTCAAACTCAAAACTCAGTTTTCAAGTTACCTTGGTACTACTTTGCTACATTTTGGTCGTACGAAATAGAGGTTTTTATATAATGTTCAGAAGAATTAAGAAGAAACTAACTTCTTTAAGTTATCATCATTATCATCAGCCTATACACACCCCCCTGCATGACACGGGCTGAAAAATATCGCAAAGAAACCTGCATACGCTGAAGAAGAAATTGGGGCACAGGTTGCCCCCATGGGGGAATTTCTTTTTCGGGGGTTTCTTCACGATATTTTTCTGCTGTTTACTTAGATGTCAGTAGGTAAAAACAGGTCTGAACATTAGAGATGATGTGGATGATACCTGATGAGATTAGTCGCATCTTACAGCACTCGTCTGGGTTGGTGCTATTCATTATTCAAAGCCGGATTACCACATCGCTATAACAAGCTAGCATAATTCACTTATTTTCATTATGGGTATCTTTGGTGGCAAACTCTTTACTACGTTTCTTATGGTGTATTCCCTGTCACCTTTTAAGTAAGGTTCAAGATGTCTTCATATGCTGGAGGGCTAAAAATGGCGACCCTCTTGAACTCTCGACTGTTCATTCCACGACATACAGTCAGCGGTGAAAATGTCTGCAAGAAAAAACATACCAACACTCTAGTAATACTTAAGGGTGCTTCAGACCATCAAACTGAACAACTTTCACTATGGACAAACGTCGAAATAAAAAATTTAAAAGTCTGATGTTTTATACAGAATGAAGTACCTACCTACAGACTTGACTAAAATGCCCATACATTTTAGTCAAAATTAAAACGTCGGATGTTTCATACAGAATGCAGTACCTACCTACAGACTTGACTAAAATTTATGGGACAGCAAATTTCTTTTTTTCGCGATGTTGGCTCCATAGTGAAAGTTGTTCAGTTTGATGCCTTCATTTAAACCACCCGCTGTCTGAGGCAGTCACTTCGTCGAAACCACCCGCTGAAGTATTTACTAGGGTATTTTGTTACACCCTGTAAAAATATTTTGGACTTACATATTGACAAATTTTCAATTTGATAGTTTAAATCACCCCCTAAGATGTGTAACGTATTAAATTTATACTACACAATTTGATATCTCAACGGTAATTTAATGATAAAATGACCTATTACTATTTCCACGTCTTAAGCCCAAGTTTTACTATCAAACATAAAGGTTACGGTCTGTCCAATCCGTCTATCATCCGATGGTGTAATAAAATCTCGTCCTACTCAAACGGATACCAAGCAAGTAAACCATGTCATAAAATATGCACAGACTTCTATCTTTCACTGTACCCGACTCTACGCTCGCTGCTCGTAAAATCGATATGCCGCGATTACGCCAGTTACTAGAGCTACGCGAGAGAGGGGGTGGCGAGGGAGGAAACCCCCCACCCAACATCGGTGGAAGGTCGTAATAATCAGCTGTCATGTTAAACTTTAAATTTTTATCTACGGTATGCTCTGGGAATAGGAGATATAAGAGCTGTGTTTCCGATTATATCGTTTACAAAATCGGTAACGTATTATGATGACTCGAAGGCAATTTTTAGGTAATATTTCTATGATCAGAGAGTTAGTAGTTGTAGTAATGTTTCTGACCACCCCGGAAGGTATTACGGTCGTGAGTTTATGTATGTATGTATGTATGTATTTCTGTGATCATCATATTCATTGTATGAAATTAATTAACTAAATACCTACAGGATGTAAGGGACAGCCCTCCGCAAACTGAAACGGCTAACGCAGACCATCAAACTGAACAACTTTCACTATGGAGCATACCTCCGGAAACGCGAAAAAAATCAGTTGTGCCATACATTCATACAGCATTTGAGTCGGACAGGTACAGCAGTTTTGTATGGGGCAGCTGATTTTTTTTCGCGTTTCCGGAGCCTCCGTAGTAAAAGTTGTTCAGTTTAAAGGTCTGAGTTTACCGTTTCAGTTTGCGGAGGGCTGTCCCTTATACCCGGTATAAAGAAGCAGAATCGTAGAGAATGCTAAAAAACACCATGTCGATTTGATACCGATTAAATCGGTCAGTTACACAATAAGACCCCAGTTTGGCTCTAATGTCAGCGAAATTTTCAGCGAAAGTGCGACATCGCCCTGCACGTCTACAATGATATCTCTACTTGCGTGCGACTCGGCTTTTTCCCATACTACAAGTCGCGGCAAGCGCGGCTTTCGCTCTCAGGTTTTTTCTATGCAGCGAAGGCGCGTCGCGCGCGTGTAGAGAAATCATACTAGACGTGCTGGTGTCTTGGGCTATGGGTTTAGGGATTACGTGGCTTATAGGGGGTCAAAAGACGCGTCTTAACGAGGGAAAAGAACTTTTTTGAAAAAAGAAAAAAATTTAAAAATGCGGTCGTTTTTCGCCCGGTTTCGGTCAGAAAAACGTCATATCTCGAAAACGAAATGTGATCGAAAAAATAAAAAAATACCTTGAGATATGACTTTGGACTATATTTAAAAAAATTCATAAGTTGTACCTTTGTGAAGCGGAGAAAAAATTTAATTCAGTTCATTCGGCATATTCATTTTCAATATAGCCGAAGGTCGTGGAAGACATGAGATAATTATGTGAATTGTTTTATATATGTAATATGCCGTCGTTTTGTAACTCGGTCTACGGTCTCGGTCGGTTTTGTAACCCAGAAAAAGCCCATTAAGTCTTCTTTTAAAAATATCCTGATTGTATTTGCTTGGAAAAACAAACACAGGGAGTGAGTTCCAAACCTTACCAGTTCTCATTATAAAAGGGATGCGAACCTTTTTGTGCGGATTGTTGGAATATCTACTATGTATGGATGCCGTCTAGCACTACTTCTTGTCGTACGTCGGTGGAAGATGGTTGAATCAGGTCATGTAACATAACATCTCTTTATTTAAACTGGTTCCTATGATTTTTCGTGGTCTAGCTGTCAAGCATTTAGTCTTCTTCTTCTTTCGAGTCCACAGCAATTCATTGAATGAATGAATGACAGAGTGAAATATACAGGGTCCTTAATATGCTGCCATTTTTTTAAGGGTGAGATCAGACCATAACACTGAACAACTTTCTCTATAGGAACAATATCGAAATCGCGAAAAAAAATCAGCTGTCCCATACATTTAGGCACAACGAGTAGGTTTGCAGTTTTGTATGGAACAGCTGATTATTTTTCGCGATTTCGATGTTGGTGCCATAGAGAAAGTTAAAAAAGTGTCAGCATATTAAGAAGGACCTTATACTTGCCATCGTAGCGAGGAAATTTTGCTTCCTGATTGTCCAGGGTGCGCCGCATTTATCGGGGGTTTAGTACGTCAGTGGGGGAGGCTCTATTTGTGCACCCCACGTTTAATTTCAGTAGTGACACTTTTGTATAGTCTTGTAACTATAGTGACACTTTTGTTGGGTGGCTACCTACGTACTACAGTAGATGAAATACTATAGGTATTGTTTTGATGAGTCGCTTTCTTCTATCTTTATTCTATAGGTATAATAAGTAGGTAAGTGATATTAGGTTAGGCACATTTTCAAACTTAGATTTAGATAGCATTATACTTACAACATTCCCAAACTAAAAGAATGTCGCTAGTTAGGTTGAAACGTAAAATTATATACAGGGTGAAACTTTTAAACTTGTACTTTTTAACTAAGAGTCTACCCATCAAACTGAACAACTTTTCGTAGGGTCGCAAACCTATCGGAGCAACAAAAAAATCTGCTATTGCATTTGAGTCGGGTAGGCATTGCATTTTAGTATGGAATAGCAGATTTTTTTTGCTCGGATCGGTTTGTTCCTATAGTAAAAGTTGTTCAGTTTGATGGGAAGACTCTTAGTTTAAAAAGATGCTAAAATATCAATTTTACTCGTGTATAAAGAAAGATTCAAAATCGTTAGGCGCTGGCAACATCGTGTCGTGTAATATATAAAACCAAAAGTTATCATGGAGGTCACGCTACTCGAGAAAATCCATCACTTCTATGAGAAACTACGCCCCCCTCCTGAGGGGTTGGGGGGCGGTCTAACCCCCCACCCCCCAGTCATGTGTTGTGTCAGATAATGAGCTGTCACTTGACGTAATCTCTGGGTATGTCACTCGTAAGCCAGATGGTATTGTGTTACCTTATTTCTTGTATTGAAGTAGATTTATTATTGCGCGAGTTTTAACATTGTTTTATTTTTTCTCAAAAAGTCTGAGAACAATAATGAGGACGTCAATTTGTCGGCTTACGGCGGTGAATTCCAAAACATATATAGGGTCCTTCTTATTATGCTGACAGTTTTTTAAGAGGATGATCAGACCGTCAACTCAACAACTTTCTCTATGGCACCAACATCTAAATAACGGAAAAAAAATCAGCTCTTCTATACAAAATTGCAAACCTACTCGAGCCAAATGTATGGGACAACAGATTTTTTTTTCGCGATTTAGATGTTGGTCCCATAGAGAAAGTTGTTCAGATTGATGGTCTGATCATCCCCTTAAAAAGTGTCAGCATATTAAGAAGGACCCTGTATAAGGTCTAACCAAATTAGGTGAAACTATTTTAAGAGGATGATCAGACCATCAAACTGAACTACTTTCTCTATAGGACTAATATGGAAATCGCGAAAAAAAAAATCTGTTGTCCCATACATTTAGGTTGAGTAGGTTTGTACGGAACAGCTGTTTTTTTTTTCGCGAATTAGATATTGGTCCCATAGAGAAAGTTGTTCAGTTTGATGGTCTAGTCATCCCCTTAAAATAGTTTCAGCTAATTTTGTTAGACCTTATATTATTTTATCTGCAGTGCCTAACATAACAACTATCGAATGAAAAAACTCTAGAGATATGTAGAGGTGACTATCATAAACTGACTTATAGGGAGGCTTAAGGGGGTGTTTCAGACCATCGAACTAAACAATTTTTACTATAGGACAAACTTTGAAATCGCGAAGAGAAAATCTGCCGTTTAGTTTCGTAGAAAATGTCAACCGCTACCCGAATCAACTGATTTTTTTTCGCGATTTCTATGTTGGTCCAATAGTAAAAGTTGTTCAGTTGATCTGAAGCATTGTTTGCTATGTAACCCATTTAAGTTTACACCCTGTATACAGGGTGTTAAGGTAAACAGTGTAGTAAAACTTTCCCAAACAAAGCTAGGTATATTGGATATTCGCAAAAAAATTGTTCGACTTTCCATACTAAATGCAATCAGAATTTTTTTTGTGAATTTGCTCTTTTGAAAATTCTTTTTTTTTTGTGAAATCGGTTTCTTGGAGAAAGTTGTTCAGTATCATGGGTACAATCACCCCTTAAAGTAATGCAACTGTTTACCCTAACACCCTGTAAAGGCTATAAGTGAATCTAGGTAAATATTGCACCTCTAAGAGGAGGTTTGTAGTTGTAGCTAATGACATAAAACTCGTCGTGGACCCAAACTTTTAGACAACTACAAACCACCATTTTAAAGGACTAATAAATACTTGATACCTTACTCGACTCCCACGACCGTCTTTCGAAGATCTTTCATTCAAAGAAAGAAATGGAAAGGTCTATTCTAAGCTGGAAACTACATAGCCTTATTTGAAAAGAAAAATATTTAAGACTAAATATAGCAGCCCGACAGTTTAGCAACCAAAATCGATACGCCGTAACCTATAAACTTTTTGAATTATTAACGTATACGTTACGTTAAGTTTAACAAACTTGCAACGAAGGCAGTTAATTAGTCACGCCATTTATAATTTAACCGATGTTGCGTAGAATTTTACTATGAACCTTTTTAGAAAAAGGGCAATTCAGTCCAATTAAAGTTGTAATAAAATCGACTTCCTATGTGTTTTTGAGTAAAAAAGCATATGCTCACGACTATATTCCTCGAGGGGGTAGTCAGAGATATTCTAAAATCTCAGAACATCCACGTTTCACTAGTAGTACCTAAACTCTGTCCAGTGTGACGGGGAGTGAGCCCTTCGCCACTTGTAATGGACAGTGGATACAATACATGCCTCGAAATTGAAGCATGCAGGCTTCCTCTCGATGTTTTCCTTCACCGAAAAGCCAGTGAGTAAACAATGCTCACATTCATTGTTGATCCCATTATCATCAAATGTAATTTATAAGTTAAAGTAACTTTAACTTATAAATTAGATGCACGTAACACAGATTTTTTTCAAATATTTAGGCTTTCCTTTGAACACAGGTTTCATATGTATATTATAGATAAATAAGAAATATACTTCAGCCGAGATGTTGAAGATAATTTTTTTTTTTTTCATTAATTACAAATTAATGAAGTATTTCAAGTAACGAGAAGATAGCTTCTAAAAACCGGCAAAATACAGGATGTAAGTGAGGAAAAACTCGCCTTCTTTCTTCTTTTCCACGTTTCCTGAGGTAGGCTCCATAGCGAAAGTTGTTCAGTTTGATGGTTTGAGTTCACCGTTTCAGTATTTGCTAGGCTGTCACTTACACCCTGTATACCCTGCGTTTACATAGTGGGAGCGTCATAAGTGATATTAATAAAATGTCACATCTCTGGTTGGTGGTTCACTACTAGATAGAATTACAACGTTTATTCGTAAACGTAGGTGGATACAATGTAGGTCTTAAAGTTATAAATATAGAGCTCTATGTCTATGTGCTGCTACTAGGAACATAGGAAATTAACTTTATAACAACATGCACGACAGACGACAGAACGTATAATTAGGTACCACAGAAAAATGACACACTCCTCTAGGGCACAAAATAAATACTAGGGTAGGTAGGTATAGTCAACAATGTGACAACTCGTGTTTCAAAGTTCATTCTGAACAACAGCAGGAGCAAGGCTCGTGCCATCGTCGGAGCCCTCACTGGGCACTACGCCACAGGCACGATGATGCACAAAATGAAACTCACCCTAGATCCCAGCTGCCGAGCATGCGGAGAGGATAAAGAGACCATGGAATATATCCTTTGTGACTGTGATGTCTTGGTACCCTTTGTACCCTTCTCATTCTTGTTTTAAATTGTATTTTTCTATTCTTGGTGAGCAAATAAAGAATATTTATCTTTTCTTATCTTATCTTATCTTGGCGGCTAGACGCATGTGCCTCCTCGGAGATGGATACCCAAAACCGGAAGATCTTAGGTTTCTTCCCTGGACCATGGTATTGCCTCCTTCATTGACCATGTATTTGAAGGGTGAAGAAAGCAAAAAACATTGGGGCTAACACAAAAGATCCGACTGGGTCGAAGTGTTGCTGGCTTGCCAGCCCCCACAGCAAGATAAGATAAAAGATAGGGTAGGTCGGTATTACCATAGTGTTTTAGTTTAACGTCTTCAGTGAAATGTGGATATTCCGTAATTTATGCTAACATATTTAGAATATCTCTGGCTACCCCATTCGGGAACTAAAGTCGTGAGAGTTATTTTCAAAATTGTTAGTAACGATTTGGTCTGCGTTGATTAATGATTCCTCACTTCATTGTCTCATACGAATCCATTGGAATCCCATCAGTTAATTCTCGCCTATATTACATTTAATGCATACAAACGATTGTAGACCTTGAGAGTATCGATTCTGTACAAATTAAGAAGAAAATAGGGCAAAGGGAAAGCGGTAGGGTCGGTTGAGTTAGTCGTTCAGTGTTAAGCGGCGCGGGGAGCGGCGTAAAGACATTATAAAATTATATTTTCAAGCAAAAGCATACGACTTTCGTTTAGAGGTATTCTGAAACCACAGAACATCCACGTTTCACTAGTAGTTAGTTTTCAACATAAGAGTTATAAATACATAAATATTCAGTTTATTAAATTTTTTTATATTAGGTTCTTTGCAAAAAAATTGTCGTTGGTATCACCAGCCATTTTAGTTTTTCCACCCTGAAGTCAAAAGTTAACTTTTACAACAGCTGCAAGCCTGAAAGTTTAGGAGGAGCCTAATTATCTTTTCAACTATTTTTCGTATACTTACCTACCAGAGCCACATTCAAAACAGAATTAACAGGTGAATGGTTTTCGATCTTGATCGTTCGCTGCCGCTACCGCGTATGCAATAAAACCACAGCCCTCCATTGTCGTCGACCCGTGTTCCGCATTCCTATATACATACTAGCATAGTTATATATTTAATACGCGCGTATGTTTGTCCTACACAAATATTTTTGCCATTGTTGTACTTCTGTAAGCCGGAAAGCAGATGGTGTGATTCATTCGTAGATATAAGTATGGAAATATTGTATGATGTTTTTACGGTTAGCTAGCTATGCTTGGTCATTATTTTAGTGTCTTGTATAGGTATATTAAAGAAGGTGAAGGGTATTGGTGAAGTCTACCAATCCGGATTGGATTTTGTTGGTTGGTGGACTAACGCCCGTACACCCTCCTTGAGAGTAGGCCTGTACCCTGCAGTGGAACGTATATTCCTTAGGTCCTTCTTTATATGCTAACACTTTTTGAACTGAACAACTTTCTCGACCAACATCGAAATCGCAAAAAAAAATCTGCTGTCCCATACATTTGGCTCGAGTAGGTTTGCAGTTTTGTATGGAACAGTTTTTTTTTGCGATTTTTATTTTGGTGCCATCGATAAAGTTGTTCAGTTTGATGGTCTGATCATCCACTTAAAAAGTGCCTGCATATTAATGACCATAAAACTGAACAACATTCTCTATGGCACCACATCTAAATCCATATAATATCGTGAGGAAACCTGCTTACGCTGAAGAAGAAATTGTGATGCGTGTGTAAAGGCTACCAATCAGCATTGGTCTCGCGTAGTGGACTGGCGCCTATACATTCCCTGAGGGTAGGCCTGTGTCCTGCAGTGGGAATTAAATAGGCTGATGATAATGATAGGTATATTACAATTTTGTTATGGTCCACGGTGAAGAGATAAGAGATGCTGAAGGTGTCTTAATTCTGTCTTCACGATTTCGACCTTCGGAATTCCAGTATTCTAAGTAGTGATACGTATATGTAGATTCAAGTGAAGACATTTAAGGGGATATAATTCGGAGCGCGCTCCATACAAACGTACTATGGTGATATTTTCAATACTAACCAATTAAACTCAATTAAATTTTGGTGAAACAATCTTGACACAAATATCTATGCTTGTATGGAGTCAGATTTTCGTTAAAATATACAGTTTCAATGCTAGGATTAATTTAAGATTTGTATGGAAATCTTTGAGGCACTGTAACTTTAAAACTATACATTTTAACGAAATTCTGACTCTATACAAGCATAGAAATTTGTTTTTAGCTTGATTCTGCAAAATTTCATTGCGTTTAATTGGTTAGTATTGAAAATATCACCATAGTCCGTTTGTATGGAGCGCGCTCCGAATTATATGCTCTTAAACTGACTCAAAAACACTTTCTAGGTGTGAAGACCCCAATATAAATGTTATATTCCTTGGAGGGATGAATTAATTAACAAACATTTCAAACAACGCCTCGTGAACTTACTGCGGTATTCATTAATTCAACATCACCTTTATTCCATGTAAAGTTTCATTCGTTCCTTCTTTTGGGGGCTATTATCTTTTTAAATGATAATAAAACTATAGAGTTAGCAGGTACGAGTAATTATTTAAGAGAATAGTCCTTGCGGAGCGCTCGACCCACAGATTACTGATAAATAGCAAGCTACAGATGCGACAGTGAAATTTGCATTTAGTTCCAACCTTTCCGATTTGGCGCTGATGTCATCAAGCTAGTTTCTATAGAACTTGTAGTTATAGGGATGTATACAGTTATTCCGAAATGCTAGAATAGGGATATTTGACCAGAGGAACAAAGTAATCAACGATATTATTATGTTATACAACGGTGAAGAATTAGGGCTTCTCAAGGATTCTCAACTCAAGCGAAAATACCAGGAAAAACACAAGATATAAGCTTCTGACGCAACAACACGACATAACGCTGCTGTTGCTGTAAGTTCAATATGGCATCCTATCATCGTCCAATGATGACGTTTCATGAGGGAAAATGTGACTTCAGCGCCACAACGGCTAGATCGGAACTACAGCTGTCTTGGGCCTGGCTCGACCGCGCTGCATACAAGCGAAAGTAAATCCTAATTTCAATACTAACCAATTATAGTCAATAACATTTTTTAAACACGATCTAAATACTAATCTCTGTGCCTGTGGTTTCTAAGATTTTTGATAAAATACAGTTTCAATTCAGAAATAATTTAAGATTTGTATGGAAATCTTTGAGCCACTGTATCTTTAAAATTATACATTTAATCGAAAATCTGACCAACCACAGGCTCTATCAACATCAGGTCTACATGAATCGTGTTTCAAACATGTTATTGACTATAATTGGTTAATATCCAAATAAACTTTGTGTTTATCTTCTTAACGTAGTTAAGAGGGGATATAAAGTTAATTATGGTCTGATCGGACTCTTAAATAAAACCGGTCATGTGCGTGTCGGGCCACGCTCAGGGTAGGGTTCTGTAGTTGCCCGTCACAATATACGGACTTAGAAGGGGGCTTTTTGTTTTATATTACGGTTCAGCGGCTAATAAAGTCTAAAAAGTAAATTTTACAAGTTGGCCGACTATTACTCGTTATAACTTGTAAACGCACCGCAGCGGTACCTCCGCTACACGAAAAGTGGGGATTCAACTTTTTAAAAGAAATATTTTTGTAGATTTTATTTTACCACCTTGTCGGCGTGATTAATATATGTATACCCATGTCAAATTACAGCTTTCTAGTACGAAGCGTCTCTGAGCTAAGTCGCGGGCAGACGGACAGACGGACGGACATGGCGAAACTATAAGGGTTCCTTGTATATAGTAAGTTGACTACGGAACCCTAAAAACCGTCAGCATATTAAATTGAACATACTTCAGTCTGCCTGTCTAGTTCCTTTACACTATTCCATCTGAAACTTTTTGGTCATGTGTGCAGTATTGATTTATGAATCTAAAAGAGAAGCTAGCATCTTGAATTTTTGATACAAAAATGTCGCATGCGATATTTTATTAAACTCGTGTTTCTGCTTCGGAACACCTCAACCAGATTACTGCAGATGGTGCTAAAGATCCGAACGAAGTTAAAAATAGACGTTTGATTTTATTTCTTTAATAATCTACGAACTATTTTTATTTTGTGAAATATTCTGTTGACTCAGCTGGCAACATGCCATATTATTTTAGGAATTTGAAGTGAGAATGTTATTTTAGATTGAAATTCTTACAGGTGATAAGTAAAACACAAAAATACTTATTTTGTATTCCAAAAATAGACACAATGATTAGTAAACATAATACAGGGTCCTTCTTAATATGCTGACACTTTTTTAAGGGGATGATTAGACCGTCAAACTGAACAACTTTCCCTATGGGACCATGCCCTTCCATACAAACCTGCAAACCTACTACCCCAAATGTATGGGACAGCAGTTTTTTTTTCCGATTTCGATATTGAAGCCATAGAGAAAGTTGTTTAGTTTGAAGGTCTGATCATCCGTTTAAAAAAGTGTCAGCATATTAAGAAGGACCCTGTATTGTAACACAAATAGACGAAACAGTGGCGCGGTGTAGCGAAGGTTTTTGTCGCCCAGACACTTTACAAGAAGTGGCGAAGTGAGCTCGAATTTGTATAACACTATTCGGATTGTGATCATCTTTTGGTTTATCCA
Source organism: Agonopterix alstromeriana (assembly GCA_963924505.1). Taxonomy (NCBI): domain Eukaryota; kingdom Metazoa; phylum Arthropoda; class Insecta; order Lepidoptera; family Depressariidae; genus Agonopterix; species Agonopterix alstromeriana. The sequence goes on from OZ004684.1 coordinate 6,589,131, forward strand.
TGAAAAAATAGAAACTTAAAGCGAGTCAAGCGAGGTCGACTTTTCTCCTCATTACGAATCGGTCGGAGCCAGAGCTAGTACCAAACACAATGCACCTGAACTACGCTGACTTGGTGCTAAAAATTTCGAACTCGCTTCACTCGATCCATAGCTTTAACTTAGGTGCATTCTTCGTATCGTGTGGGCAAGTCCTGGTAACGACAACCACGAGAGATCCATCCGGAGCACGGAATCATCATTCTTTTCAGACCTATCCCTTTCTTATCAGATGATTCGGCCTGCAATGTCGTGCAGGTGTCTCCCGTTGGAATCGAACCCACGACCTCCGTGTCAAGAGCACAATTCTCTTACCATTAGACTACGGAGGCAGACAGTAAGTTTTTAACAGGCAGGTTTTTAACTCATCTGGAGTCAGTACCTGTCTGCCAAGATGAATACTTCGTTTGTACAGGGGAGTTTCCATTTCTTGCCTGCAAAACCTGCAGCAGGTCAAGTCGCTTAATATCAAGGTGTGCTTGTGTTTATTTATATTTGCAGTGACCTGTGAATAATCTCACTGTTGTACATAAATTGTCTTTATTAAGAGCGAGCAATGGCCAATCTTTTTGTCTTGATTAAATAAAGATAAGTCATTGTCATTACCGACAACTTTTATTAAAAATAATCAAGAAATTCCAACCAATAGATTACACAAATACAGAAACAAAAAACCTCCGTTCTTTGGAGAACAAATAAAAATCGAGTTTCTTTTAAAATACAAACCAGGATTTCTAGTTGCAGATCTTGTTTCTGGGCGGTATTAATTTGTTTTACCGCAGTCTTTTGTTTATCTACCTAGTTTCCTTGCTCCTATTTCCGAAGAGTTTCTTTCGCTGCATTTTCTTTGTGTAATTAAGCAAATTGAAGCAATATTGTACAAGGTCTTCGTTAACATTTAATTACACTTTTTTCAATCTTGAAACGTTAATTATAATAATAGTATATTATATTAATATTTAGAAAGTAAGTTATAGCCTGAAGGATCCCACTGCAGGGCAAAGGTCTCCTGGTGAAATTGAATTCTACTATGACTCTACCTATATACACATCAAATTCAACAACTTTTACTATACAAGGTGTTTCAAAAGTAAATATAAACATATAATACTTTTAAGGGGGTTGTTGGTTTGGTCCTATAGTGAAAGTTGTTTAGTATGATGATCTAAAACACCCCCTCCGATGTAGCAATCGTATTTGTATTAACCCCTCGTCTCGGATAGTTCCGTCAGATGGCGTTGTTCTTTTTATTAGGTTAAATATCATTTATTAAACACAAAAACGCGAAAAAAATTACAGAGTAAGGAAAAACTTACACACACATATTACAGATAAAAGATAGGTATCCTCCAAGGCGCCAACCCGAGGTAGGGTACCTAGGAGGCTGGCTGCATTACCTCTTTGAATGGCCAAACCTATCCTCTGGGCAAAATAGCATCCAGCCCTCTTGTCCCCTTCTTTCTATTAATAGTCGCTTTCGATTTTTGAGCCGAAAATGTATCGAATTGTAAAAATAAATAGGTATTACGCCAAATAAATTCCAGCTTCGTAAAAAGGCGACATACGTTTTTCCCTATCTTATTCTAAGATTGCTGGAAGCTCGTCAGAACGTGTAGGGATCATGGTCACACATTAGCATATTATTGTCTCATTGCGTCCTTGGACGAGCCATATTCGCATGGAATGTCTATTCCCCTCCTTCCACTATAATAAAACAAAATGTAGGTTTGCATTTTGCATGTCGCTCAATGATATTGCTGGACATTGTCCAGTGTTATATATTTAGAATGCCTGCGATTTTTCCTGAACTCGAGTCTATTCTGGTTATTTAGTCGAACGCACTGGAAAAACTTTCTACATAGTTTTAACCAGGCCTATGACAGCTGTTGTTCCGATCTTGCCGTTGTGGCGCTGAAGTCACATTTTCCCTCATGAAACGTCATCATTGGACGATGATAGGACGCCATATTGAACTCACAGCAACAGCAGCGTTATGCCGTGTTGTTGCGTCAGAAGCTTATATCTTGTGTAATAACTTTCACTCCAAAATCTAATTCGTAATCGGGAAAAAAAAACGCTGTTCAAAATTGAAAATTACAGTACCTACATTCGACTGAATTAAATTGAATTGACTCAATGTATAGGAACAGCAGATTATTTTTCCGCGATTCCGATTTTGTTCCATAGTGAAAGTTGTTCAGTTTGATGAAATGATGAATGCATGGTTAACGCATCCGCGTTGATTAAAAATGGATCCTGTATACTTACAGGTTTGTTTTCCATGCAAAGTTCTTCACCATACAGGGTCCAGCTTAATATGCTGACACTTTTTAAGGGGATGATCAGACTATCAAACTGAACAACTTACTCTATGGGACCACCATCGAAAACGCCAAAAAAAATCAGCTGTCTCATACATTTGGCTTGAGTAGGTTTGGAGTTTTGTATGGCACCGCAATTTTTTTTTTCGCGATTTCGATTTTGGTGCTATAGAGAAAGTCGTTCAGTATGACGGTCTGATCATCCCCTTAAAAAAGTTTCAGCATATTAAGAAGGACCCTATATGGCATGACCTATAAATTCACGATGGACAGTGATGGACACTCCTGATTCGTGGTTAGTGTCATGACTGAAAATAATAAAACAAGATCGTATTAAATGTCATATTTCGGCTAAATTGTCGATTTACGTAAAGGTTCTACCTTTACGGGATGAGTCATAAAACAGCTATTGCCAAGTCAGCCTGGGCAATGAAGTATGATTCACGGGTTTTTAGCACTTTCTTGTCAGTCGCCGCGCCGGCGTGTTTTAATATATTGCCTCCTTAATTTAACACGAGTTTAGGTTTACCTCCGTGGTCTAATGCTTAAGAGCATTGGGCTCGTGACACGGAGGTCGTGGTTTCGATTCCCACGGGGGACACCTAGTGATATGTCACTGTGCGTTTTTCCCCAGTTGGTTAGGACATTGCAGGCATTCAACCTGATTGTCTGAAAAGAAAGATGATTCCGTGCTTCGGATGGCACCGCCGGTCCGTTGGTAATGGTGGATGGGCCGTTGGTCCCGGCTACTAAAATAAAAAAAAAATAAAAAAAAATAAAATGCACTTTATTGCCACACAAAAATACAGAATAGGTACAAAACAGATTCATCACACAGAAAAATTAAAAATTACAACAGATTATGACATGGCTGTACTGTACGATTACTTACTGATTACTAACTCTGGTGGTAGTAGTCGTTACATAAAAACCACGTCAGAGGCCGTAAGGCGGTCTGAAAAAACTCTGACACCAGGTCTAGCTGCCCACACAATAAGAAGAAGAAGGTCAATGTTGAGTTTGTGGCACTGAGATGTGGATATTCTGAATACGGTATATTTAGAATATCTTTGTGACATTCTCGTTAATGTATCGAATACCTAACTACCACAATCGCGTCTAGTCGAGGCAGCGGGTGACCAGAGGGCCGGCACCTAACTCGGCCAGCGTATCAGTCTGGCCATAAAAAGAGGCAATGCAGCCAGCCTCCTGGGCTAGTGACGTCAAAACGACCTGGTAGAACAAACGAAGCAGTGAAAGAACTTAAGGGGCCATACGTCCCGGAATTACCTGGGAAGGGATCTTTTAGTTTTTACTTTTTTTCTTATAGTTTAACTAATGAAATCATAAATTGAATAGGTACGCAATTGAAATTACTTCACTCGATAGAATTTATTTTCGAAAAGTTAAGAAAATAACGCATTTTTAACATTATTATCTCAAACTAGAATAACTTGCAACCGTTTATAATTAGTGGAATTTTACTCACATATTCATCATTCGTTTATCTAGTGAAATCAATAAAAAAATCTATAAAAAGTACTTTTATTTATTCTTTTTAATCGACAATACGGCACTCACTTTTCGGAGGGCTGGGCGATCACGTTTCTCATAGAAAATATTCGCCTGAACCTATGGCCCCATAAGCGCCTTCCAACTTGCCCAAAGGCACACCGAAGGGGTACGGAGGGTACTCGACCTCGAGGGATCTCGACATTGGGAGTCGCTACGACTACGCGGCGGATTGGGTAGCGGGGATAGGTGAAAAAGTTTTCCAAAACACGGTATCGGTAATTATTGGTCTGCGAGTTCGAAGTCACGGGCCGTATCGTAGAAATTATCATAAACACGTTATTTCTGGTCGGTATTTTAAACTGAATATAGAGAAGCTCTACCTTACGATTCTCTACAACTGGCTCAGCAGAAATAGTCAGATCAATAACCTGAAGCTAGGCTCTCGTGAAGTTGAGTTAACAAGTAGTTCTGAAATAGAACTTAATTACGGAAAAAGATTGAATTTTGAAGATGTCTGGCTCTACCATGATCATGAACGGTTTTCCGTTGTATGATATTTTAGCAATAACATTGACAATAAATAACGTTTTATATGATTGTTCTGATTGGGCATTCTATAGGGCAAGAAGATTATTTCTACAGGGTGACATCGAAACTTAGACGAATTATATACGGACCCGCCTCGCCTTAGCATTTCCCCTCTGCCAACGTGCAAGATCAAAAAATCTTACGCATATGCATACAATTTAATACCATGTCACTAAACGCGACAGCCTATAATTGTGGAACAATAATTTCGAACTTATGACGTTTGGGGTTCACATGACACTGTTTTTTATCATTTTTAACATTAAAAATTAGAATCTAAACTTATGGAATAAAATTCAAAGTTGCGTATCTCGTGCTACCTCGCCCCCCTCAAAAAGTGGCAGAAATGTTTGTTAGTAGAAATACACGCGTAACTTGTCCTCATATAAGTAGTCTAAGCATCGAAATGAGTAGAAAAATTGTAATGGGTGGTTTAGACCACCAAACTCTACAACTGACACACACATACTTTTGGAATATCGTTTGGAAATTTGTCAATGTATACATTTCATTGCTCGTGTCTGTACAAATTGATAGGTTGCTGTCAGTAGGCCGACGACCCTAGCGTGAGTAAACGACATAGCCTCGTGAACTTGGGAAGGGGTTGTGAACTCACAAACTGTCTCTGAGGAGGTATTAGCAACTTATCAAATTGTATATAATACTTTTTATTAAGGTAACATCGTGTAGGTAAGCGACTATTAGATCGAGTATTATAAAAATGATACGCATTTCTCTTTTCTTCTCGCTGCACGGTAAAAAAGAATTTCGAAATTATGCCCTTGTTTTAGACCCTCCACATGGGTAAACGCAGGGCCGGACTATATTTTGCTGGTTTTTAGAAGCTATCTTCTCGTTATTTAAAAGACATACAAATTAATGAAAAATATAGCAATGATCTTCAACATCTAGGCTTTATTTGCTATTAAGTATATTTCTTATTTTTCTATAAAATACATATGAAACCTGTGTTCAAAGGAAAGCCTAAATATAGGAAAAAATCTGCATATATTATTTGCATCTACTTTATAAGTTGAAGTAACTTTTACTTGCGACACACACCATTGTGTAGACAATATTAAGATCTAAAAATGCTATAAACTAAATTTTTTTAGACCTCGATTTGATGAGTTAATTCCATAAATTCAAAATTTGGTGCGAATTCTTATTTTTTTCGAATTGGATTTCCTTGGATTAGAAGGCACCACAGTGACATAATAAAGTACAAACCAGTCAAAAATAGGAATACCTACTAAAATGATGTAGTTTAGTAGAGGTGTCTCAGTTCTGAAAGGGTCA